>MKEJ01099710.1:0-2500 GCA_001753735.1 Embelia ribes | reverse complement strand
TAGCATTAGACACATAGCTGCTGCCTCACCAGCTCCAAACCGATTAAAGAAATCCTCTAATATCGATCTGGGCGAGCTCGATTCCAGTAACCTCCTCAGGATGTCAACTGGCCTGTTGAAGACAACTTTCATCAGACCCATTGTACTGAAAATGACAATCCTTCTCCTTGGCAGTACGTGTTGTGTCGACAGATCTCCTCTAGCCCAAAGCTTTAGAGATGCCTTCTCGCTAGATTCCCCCAATCTAAAACCACCAAAATCCAGGTGAGAATACAGTGACAGAACAGTTGCTACTGTATCAGGCAGGGGCAAAACATCCGCCACAAAAAGCATTCGGCCTTCAATCGGTAAGGAAGAGACAGATTCTCGTAGTGCACGAGAAATCCTTGCACTGACTCCTGTACCAGCAGATGAAAAGGATTGTGTGCTTGAATCTTTGTTCACAATCAAAAGTGAAGAACTGGTAGATGGAGACGAATCAGAAAGAACAAGTGTTCCACAAGAATAATATGCTGATTCTATTTTCAGTGACAGATCATCAGTTTGAGGACGCCCAGCAAGAGACATGGCACCAAAAGCCCCACCTACCCCCAAAGGAGGAGAAGGCCTCGTAGTTATGACTTTCAAGCAGCTTGGCTTCTGACCATTAGCACTAAATCCACTGCTTCCACTAGAAGGAGAAGTGGAGAGGTACAACCTTCTACCATCTGATAAAACTGCAACAAGGTGGACCCACTTTGATTCCAGTGTTGACAAGGGAGAGATAGAAATGATAGATGCTTTTGAAGATCGAAGAGGGACCCTTGAGCCAGCTGGCTGTCTGCCTCCATAGACGGAATCTCTCTGATTGATGAGATTTTTCTCTTCCGCAACCTTTCTAAGCGGACTATCACCATGAGAGCCTAGAACAAAAACTTGAATTTTCATATCTTCTGTGCGTGCATATAAAATTTGCCTTTCATTATCAATAACCATTTCAACAATGGGGTCAACTGCTCCAAACTTGAATACATTTGGCACAACCCACCTGATCACGACCAGAAAGAAAGCATCTATAAGATCTAAGAAAATAAAAATAATATGAAAGCAAAGAGTTCATGCCAGAGCAAATGCTTGAAGGAGCAGGCTGATCAGGGAAATCTATAATGAAGAAGTTCAACTAATCGGGTAAAAAAAAAAAAAAACATATGTTTAGTATGTAAAGATAGAAAATTTGAGTTACTAGATATACACAAGAGCTAGTTCCACGTTGGGCCTCAGAACCAGAAAATTAAAATAGAATGAAAGCAAGAGTTCATTCTATAGCAAAAGCTTGAAGGACCAGGCTGACCGTGAAAATCTATAATGAAGTTCAGCTAATCAGAAAGCAAAAACTAACTTCCTCATACATTTAGTATGTAATGGAAGCAATGTTGTTAAAAGCTCTATGCGCCCTTAAGGTGCTAAGATGCCTTATCACATGAGGCGCTAGGCGCCATCCACTGCGTTCGCTTGAGTAACGCAAAGCGCTAAATAGCTTTTCAATAGAATTGCATAATGTCATGAAACTATTAATTTTTTTTGTATATGTGGAAGTACAACTCTTGTTATATATGTTGTGAGTTTATGGCAACTTCTGGATATATTTATTAGTAATTTTTTAATAATTTATTTTCGTGATATTTTCCTTATTAACTAATAATAAGTGATTATGACATATCATAAAAATAACATAAACCACAAATATAGATAAAAGAAATAGAATAATAGCATGAAGTGAGTAAGGCGCTCGTATTAGCGCTTTAAGTGCTAGTATTTTAACTCAAGGCGCTCGCCTAGGTACGCCTTAATGACATTCCTCAGCTGGACCCATATAAGGCGCCTTACCTCGCCTGAAAGCATAGGCGAGAATCTGGAGAGCTTTTAATGACACTGACAATAAAAAAGAACAATGGTTAAAGATAGTATTAAAAGCAGAGAGTTCCTAGAAACAAACCTAAACCTAACTTGGAAAGGGCACTCACACCAGTGCTCATAAATGAGCACCTAACCTAAATTTAAGAAACTAAATAATTTAAGAAATTAAATTTAGGGGAATCCTCACTTGGTCCCACCAATATATCTAGTTCAATCGCTAAAAGTTTAGGGTTTGAATACAATGATCTCCTTAAACTAGGGGTATCAAACGCAAAGGCGCAAGCTATGGTCTTAAGTCTTCAGTATAGTTTATTTGTTTACCTATCATTGTGAGACTTAATCATATGTTAATGATAGACTTTTTTTTAACTTCTATACTTACGTAAAACTTCGTCATTTGCTTATTTGTTTAAGGCTAGTCGTGGTAAATGAATTGTCATTGTTAGTCGATTTTCTTTAGCCGCGAAGATGATAATACTTTTAAAGCATGCTTTCTTTATAATCCTGGCTAATGAATTCGTATTTCAGTTAGTTAAGTTATTTTGTTGCCTTTGGACGTGTTTGGCCCTTCTTTGAATATCTTTTTTTTTTATATATAAAATCT
>MKEJ01099700.1:0-21720 GCA_001753735.1 Embelia ribes | reverse complement strand
TAGCTTGATAGGTTTATTTGTATTTCGAGCATGGTGTTGTTGCTTGATTTATGTATTATGTATCTATTACTATAAGGATGATGCTGTATTAGATATTTATATTGCACATATTTGTATTATGGCAGGATGTCGGAATGAGATTAGGTTATTGTTCTGTTTTCTTTTCTTTCAATTCACGTTCCCGGGTTTATTGCGATTCGGGGTATGATAGAAATATTCGGAAAAAACTATTTGGTTGGGACAAGTTTTTAAATTCTTAAAATTTTGGGTAACAAAAAAGTTTTGGTTTGAGATTGGGATTCAATTGTAAAATTTCAGGATTCTCGAAATATATAAAATATTTTAATTTTATATATAATTTATTATTATTATTTTTGAAATTAAAAATTTTATAAAAGAAAAAACAACAAGATATACATAGAAGTTCCAAATAAGCTCAAAGACAACAAAATAACTTAACCACCTGAAACATGAAATCATTAGCTAGAATTTAAAAGAAAGCTTACTCTAAGAAAATTTTCACCATTGCGGCTAGAAAAAACCGACTAACAATGTCAATTCACTCGCCACAGTTAGACTTTAAAGACGAACAATTGATTAAGTTTCAGAAAGGAGAGAAATTAAACGACAATCTATCCTTAACATATGATAACTCTCACAATCTAAGATGATATATTATTTATTTAAGCATATACCAAAACGATGTTGTTTTGGTTGACCTCCCAGAATTTTTATTTTCGGTTTTAGGATTGGGAGCAAGGCTAATCCGATTTTGGTTTTGGTTCGGTTGCTCGCTAAATTCGATTCAGGATTGTTTTCTTTTCTTTTTTTCGAATTTGGGGTATTTTGATTTAGAAGCAGTAAACACCCCTATTAGCAGGTACTTCTTGTATGCACTTTGTTTTTTGTTCCATCCATGCTATTTTACACATATTACATATATGTATCCACTTTTTGTTGGGATTGTGGGGTAAGATACTACACCAATCCCCATCGATTCAATTCGTTCTGAGTTAGCAGGGGTTATTGGGGATGCCCTTGTCGCACATAGGCAATTTTTTTGGAAGTATTTTCGGCAATTTACATATTTATATATATAGCCATGCTTCTAATATAAATATGAAAATTTTGATTAAATGATCTTAATAAGTAGTTACTTGTAAAAATAACCCACTTTTAATACTTCTTGCAAAAATAATATTTTGGGGTGTAAAACGTTCAAAATATCATTCATCCACTTTTTCCTTTTCCCCCTTACCTTCTAGATCTGCGTTCTCTCTCTTTTATCTATATCTCTCTTTCATTTGAAGCTCTTGAAAATTAATTGAAACTTTCAATGTAACCCGGTGTGCATTGGAACAGTTCTTCAAAGCTCTTAACAATGAGTATGTGCTTTATTGATATTAAATGATAGATTGCATGTTATACATTATAAATATTGTTATTTACACTCTTTCTAGCAAGAATACGATAGATTTAGTAAGTTAGAATCATTACTCATCAACTGTTCTTCGATATTAAAATTAAAGTTCAGTGAAGAAATTGTGAAAAATTAATTAAGAAATGTGAAGAACATTTATTTACATTTCTTCAATAGTTCTTCACTGTTTTTCAAGTTTTCACAGATCTTCACAATTATTCATAATCTTTACAGCTCTTCAAGTTATTTACATTTCTTCACAGTTCTTTACGATTCTTCACAGTTCTTTAAGTTCATCATAGTTCTTTATAATTCTTCACAGTTTTTCATATTTATTCATTGTTTTCAATGTTTTTTTGTAGCTGATGATGATATATCAGTTATTGTTCAATATGATGGATAGTGGATAAATTCTAATGGTTTTTGGAATTTTGTTGCAAGTTCATATTAAGATATGGACATACCACAAAATATCACATATGTTAATTTAGTTGATATGTTATATGAAGCTATTGGAGTTGAAAAATTTAGAGATTTACTGCTTAAAGTGAAATATAAGATATCGGATATCAAAATTGCCCATGTTGTGATGAAGTGAGATAAGGATTCAATTAATTGTCAAGAGCTTTAAATTAAAGAGAGATAGAGAAGGATTCAATTAATTGTCAGCTTTAAATTAAAGAGGGATAAAGAGATAAAGAGAGAGAGAATACCAAATTGGTTCTTCGAGGTGGGAGGGAAGGGATAAAGAGAGAGAGGGATAACGCATGTATGGAAGGTTAGGAAAAAAAGGAAAAAGTGGGTGAAAGGTATTTTGAATATTTCACACCCTTAAAAGTTCATTTTTGTAAGAAGTATTAAAAGTGGGCAAATAACCCACTTATTAAAGTCATTTAAACAAATTTCATAGGAAAGTAGAAAGTGAAAGGGAAAATTGCTCAAATAACCTCGCAAATATATTAAATTGAGCAAATAACCTTCATTTAATAATATTTACTCTTTATAACCTTTTCGACATTTTACCCTTCCCTTTGTCTTACTTACTCGTTGTTCTCTCTCTAACTTCCCTCTCTCTCCATCTCTTCATGTTTCTCTCTCTATCTCACGCTCCAGACCACCACGGTCTACCACCGCGTTGCTAACCTCTGGCCACAACACAGCTATGGAGGCGAGCATCGCTACCCCTGCTATGTCGTAACCGTTTAACTTTATTTTGTAACTATTTCGTAACTTAAGAAACAGTTAAGAAATAGTTAAAAAATAATTAAGAAACAATTAATAAAGAGTTAAGAAACAATTAAGAAATAGTTATTAAGAAATTGTTGCTAAGAAATAATTACGAAACATTTACGAAACAATTAAGAAATAATTCATGATCCCTTTTAATTAAGAACTAATTCATGATCTCTCTTATTAATTAAGAAACGGTTAAGAAATAGTTAACTGTTAAGAAACAATTAAGAAATAGTTAAGAAACAGTTCGGAAATACATACAAAACAGATAGAACAATCGAAAATCTCAAAAGGTAAAAAACAAAATCCTCTAAGAGTACTAAAACAATTTCAAATTTAACCAATAAAAATGTGAGCACTCACTTAAGTATCAAAATAACACCATATCAATAAATCGGACCGATGTACGGTCAGTTTTGAGTTTAATAGACATAGCAATGAGAAACTCCAAAAAAAATAAAAATAAAAATTCATAAATTATACACCAAAAACCCACCGATTTATTCATTAAAACAACTTCTCCGTGAGTACTAAAATAATTTCAGAAAGATGAAGATAATGATGATGATGATGAGATTGGTGATTTTGATTGGGGATGTGGGTTGCAAAAAATGGGGGTTGGGAGGAGGGAGAGAGGCAGTGCCCTAACCGAAACAAGTGGTGGATCCGAAGAAGAAGACGAGACTATAGTTAACCCTCCTCCTTCTCGTTCTGTGATCGGAGTTTTCGTTGCCATCTTTTCTGACTTCTAAGAGAGAGAGAGAGCGCTTTCAGAAAACAAAGAGAGAGACACGAGAAAGAGACCGAGAGGGGTAAAAATGTCCAAAAGACCATAAGGAGTAAATATTATTGAAGGAATGTCATTTACTCAATTTAACATGTTTGTAAGGTCATTTGATCAATTTTCCCAAAGTGAAAGGGGTGGATAAGTGGGGTGAAAGTTATTTTGGACACTTTACACATTTAAAATATTATTTTTACAAAAAATATTAAAAAATAATTATTTTTGCAAATACTCCACTTATTAAGTTCATTTAATCAAGTTTTTCAATAAATATATATATTTTTGTAATTGGAACCCATTCTCTTGGTCTGGGCGTCACAGGACACCACAAGACAAAGTCACACGGGTCAACATCTCTGTGTGCCCTTTAGTTTTTGTACTTTAATTTTTCATATTAGCATATTTGGTAAGAATATTTGTTCTATGTACACACAATATTACACAGATTAGATGATGAATACGTAACCTCTGCAATTTATCTCCAGTCCGCTTGAGTGTCTGTCTGATCTGTTCTGTTGATTTCAGTCATATGCCAATTTATCATTTTCTCACGATTACTCTAAAATTCTGAAGGAAAATAAAGTTGTGGAAATGATGCTATACATACACAAGCTTATATATATATACACAACATTATAGTGGCAATTTCGTAACGCTGCATTGCTTTGATCCACGACGATGAAAGGTTTTGTTTTGAGTATCTACTGTTGCGGAGTTCGTGCGGATTATGTCTAGGATGTTTCATTTTTTTATTATTTATTTTGGTTTTTTAAAACATTGTTTTATATAAAAAAAAAAAAAATTCAATGAAAGATTTTCTGATTCGGCTCTTTCTTCTAATTGTTTATAAATTTACAAGTTCGGATTAGCGGATTAATAGTATGATGATATTTCTACGAAAAATATTAATATCTATTAGATTGATTTTAAGGAATGATATAAATCTTATTGTGATAATTTTTCAAGAAGACTAATGCTTATTAAGATAATATTTTGAAGTTTTGAGAAGAATACTAGATTGGTAAAAATCATATTACAATAATAATTATTTCTTAGTTGAATTTAAATTGACGCGGACACATATCAAATTACTAATGCTAATATATGTTAAAAAAGCATACACGGGCCCATGTTCCGCTTAAATCGAAACTAGCTAAACTCAAATGTAGTAAGGGATATGTACATCCGACGTGGATTGTATGGGATGAAATTGTACTTATATTCAAACAAAGATATGGTGATAATATGCGTATTGAGAAAATGATTCAGATTATATATATACATATATGTAGCAGTTTTTTATATTTTTTTATTCACAATTTGACAAGTTAAAAAAAGATTATCAATTCTGATTTTAATATGTTAGCATTGAATTTTTCTTTCTTATATATCAATTACCGAATGAGGATATTTGAAAAATTTCTATATATACGTATTTATAAAATCTCCATATTATTGCATGGTTCTAATCCCGAAAACACTTGAATATAGGCATTTAATCTGTACAGTTCACATACAATGGTTGCATTTTGTATTTTCTCGTAATTATCATCCCATATTATAGGGGCTGACTTAGTGTTTATATGTCACTAAATGTCATAATTGCTCTATTTTCAGACTCTCCTTAAATTGATATTGGTGACATTTAAAATCATAACTTAAATATTTATATAGTTAGGGGCAATACATCCCTTCATTGCGACTTGGAGGTCACGAGTTCATAACCTGAAATAGTATTTGTAAATAGGGGTAAGATTTACGTACACATATTCTCTCAAGATCGTGCAATGTGAGAGATTTGTGCACTAAATTATCTATCTATCTATCTATCTATCTATCTATATATATATATATATCATCCCGCATTACAAATGTTTGAATGTGTCTCCATGTTGATTCTAGCTATACATTGTAGTAGAAAAGACTAAATGTGAAGAAACTTGATGGCAATAACTTTCATTTTAAATACCTTTTGCAGTTACTATACCCATGAAAAAAAATTGCTTCCAGGGGCTAATAACTGATTTTCCAAGGTTGATTTAATTTATTTTATAGTGTATAAACCAATTTCATTTCTGCAGCTGTAATGATTCCAGGATCAAAGTTTTGATCTGATTGAGGTGTTATTCATTATTATCTACATATTAGCATTTAATATGCCCGGACAAAAAAAAGTGATACAAATTTATTGCAAGTCGAAATGAGTACCTATTGAAACTGTACCGATAGAAATGCCAAGAGGGTTTCCATTTTCTTCCTCGAACAAAACTAAAAGGTTGTCTGTAGGTTTGAGGAAAGATCGAGGCACAAGGAACCTGAAAATATACGAAGGGCAATATTGGGTTAATCCATAAATGAGTTAACCTTTTTTGCGAAGTTTGCTCATAGTAGGCTATAATTTGTGGCCAAATATTGATCGGGGACTAGTTGATCTAATAAATCGTGGAAGAGTACTTGAAAAGCCCCGGCAGCTTTTACAAGAAAGCCGCTACACGAATATTAAAATTACATATATTTCAACAGAAAATGTATAAGAATGAAAAGGTTACGGAGAAGTACTTACCATGTCTGTGTAGGAGTCCCTGCTGGGGTACGAAATGATACCCAACATCGGCCTATACTTTGTCCGTTAACCCAAGCTTCACCTTTGCCCATCGAACACAAGCTTAATGCAATAGGTTCGGTGCCCTCAGGTGTATCAAATGTACTCTGTCAGAGCAGGACGAGCAACAAGATTACTTCGCAACTTAATATTATTATTATTATTTAATCAAAGCCCACTCCTATATTCAGGGACAAAGCCACGATTCAAGGTGGGCGAAAAATAGTTTGGATAACTCGGATTAAAGGAACTACTACTTCGTAAATGTATAACTTTATAGCTAATGAAAAATGGTTTCTATGTAATTGGAAAATAAGTTAAGACAAATTTTATTTATTTTTTAATAAATGACATTTGTCTCATCACAACTTATAATTGCATTAGTTATATGCCCTTTCTATTTTTTAATTGATCATGATTAACTTTAAGAAAACAGCCATTGAACTGCATCAAGTTGATGTGCATTGAGCAAGAGTTGGCCTATAAGTTTTTTCTCCTTTTCTTTTTATGCTCATTACGCAGTAGAAGGCAACAATCGAGCTTCTTCTTACCTTGTACCATGTTAGTGGCCGAGCAGAAGAACTAAACGCTGTCCACTCAGCGCTGCTCGATTGATTTTCTGTGTAGATCTGCATCTTCACTCTGAGCAGCCAAAACTATTTCATTTGTTGAAGGCGAAAATTCTTTATGACACTTTCGAGAAATATGAAAACTGCTCTGTTTCGGAATTTAGAAATGCTGTAGGGAATCCATTTGATGACTTGGTAAAAAAGCTGCTTTAGAAATTTGGTGAAAATACCCCTACTTCAGTAAACTAGGAGACGGTTTTCTTTTACTTTTAGTTATGGAACTTGTTTTAGCATGCGTGTTTAACAAAAATTAGGATTAAAGTTATATACGATAGAAGCAAGTTCGAAATATTATCAGGAGAAAACGTTTGGTGTGTTTACAAAAAAATAATGGCGCAAGAATCAGTGAACTTACAGAATATGAAACCTGAAGGAGTATTGATAGTGGCTAGATAATCATGTTCAAGGCTACAGCTTACAAGTAAATTACCTTATACCCCATCGGATAGTCATTGAATTCTTGAGTATATTCTTTGCTTAATACCATTGTGTTACTTAGTCCGGTTGTCCGACTCTCTAGATGCGGCCCTGAGTCCTGCACATCGGCAAATGAAAGACGGGAAGACGAACATAAATATGGTTTATCTGAATGCTTTTGCAGGATTATGAGATGCCATAATTTTGATTTCCTACTTTCTTTATACATTTCGTAATTTTTTATTTTTTTTCCCTGAATTTCTTTTACTACTATTGTTTTCTTTCAACATGTATTACGAATTAATGAAAGATGGAAGATCGAGGTTGAACAATACCGGTAGTCCGACCATTACACTTAGTAAGGAAATATTGTTCATCTCACTACTTAAACGAATGGTGGTCTGCAAGTTTGTACTTGTGTAATAAGTTCCATGAGCAAATCCTAAGAAGATTTGAAAGAACAACTGTCTATTACATTATATGTAGCAATATGATAAAGAAAATCAATGAAGTATATAAAGATTCATGTATCGGTGCGTGTAAGATGACATAGTGTTTATGGTCTAGAAGTGATACGTCATTTTCGCTGGAAAACAAAGCTAAGTTGTGACTTTCCAGGACCATTTGAGTTCTTTGCCAAAGTTATCTACTTTAGACTTTACATTCCAAACCATGAGTTGGTGTTTTCCTGATTTCTAATGTGAATTGGTGTTTTTCAAAAACCCTTTATATTGTTCAGTGGTTAAAACCCACGAGTTTAGAAAAAGAGACACTGGCATTTTAGTCTTGAATTTTTTCATGCATATACGGCTTTGTAAATTTTTTAGGTCTGTCCAGATTCATACCGCATATTCTAAAATAGAGTAATGCAACTCCTACCCACAAAATCTATCAGAATCCCTTATCCACTGATGTGACGAGGAAAATCTTAATTACAGTCATTAATGCAATACATCTAAAAACCATCTTCATTCAAAGATACTCCATAACACGTTAGCACATAAGGGAATTTGATAGATTTTGTTAGTGGGCTGAAATAAGCGCAATAAATTTCAAAGAGGAGTAGACAAATGAAATTGTCCATTGACAAAAGCACGCACAATGTGTGCTGTTGAGTTCACTTGGAGCACGTGCAGACTGTTGGAAGAATTATGTTGAAGCCTTCCAACAGATACGACACAAAAGATATTAAGTGACAATATTTTTGGAAATATAAAGTTCTCAACTCGTAAGCCGTTATCCAGTCTAGACATACATCAATATGTTGCAGGTTTTCGTCTTCTTTAGTTCGATGTGAGGACTGCTGAAAATTATCCTAGACATAATTTCAACTAATTACAGAAACCTTAAAAAATCCTTACATAGAATCTTTTTAATAGATCTAATAAGTTCATATCTAAAGTGCTAGGAGTAATACTCGGATTACCTGAACGTGTACCATAGAAAGTCAGAATCATCTTGTGTGGTATCCAATTGATCTAACAATGAATTCGACCTCAGTGTGGTTTTGTCGAAACTTGGGACTTCTTCGATGAATTTTGCCCATATTTTAGTTGAATCGAACGTGAGAACTGGTTCTATTGTTCTTGTGTTAGACTGGGCGCTTACCTGGTCGTTGAGAATTCTACGTGAAAAATCGATTCTAACCTTTCTTTTTCTTTGTCGTAATTTATTTTTGTAGCTTTGTACAAATTTGAGAACTTGCCTTGGCAGTATTAAATGCTACTGTTTTACAGTCGGGTAAAATGCCTATTGACGTTCGAGCCAATTCGTAAGACTCATTTTGGAACACGACTACTGCATCTTGTCTTCTATCGCTGTTCACTAGAAATGCTGCACATTGTCCCGATTTTTCTTGGAATACATAAGCCTGGATTTCAACATAGTGAACATAAAAAAATGTCCTATCTTATTTTAAAATTATTGAAATAATAATTGGAAATCAGAAAAGAAAAAGAAGTGACAGAGTTTCTTTGCACTGATCGTACTTGTTGTTGTTCACTGAGAGACGAGGTAGTTGGCAATCCGAAAAGTAAAGTCTTCAAAGAGTTTTGTATTGCTGTATGTAATTCTTTAAGATGGCCCCATCTTGGTTGGCTGATGAAGCCTGCATCAAGTGAGGGTTCAGTTGGTTGCAGCTTTTGATCAAATAAATTATCTTATTTCTGATTAAAAAAAAGCCGGATGCATCAAGTTTAAAACTTCTAGCTTATTGAAGCCAAAATAACAAATAAGCTCTATTTAAAAGCTGAGAAGCCAAACGTTGTTCAACTTTTAAGTATATAAATTGAACTTATAAGTTGCAACTAAACATGCCCTGAATATTGAGAACTTGTTCTGAAAATTGGGTGGCTGTTATGATTATGCGAATTGTTATAGCGGTTTTGACAGTATTAGGCGAGTCGGGACTGAGAATTATTATGGGAAATCTTTTGGAAAACATCCCACTTTAGGAGCCAAAAAGAAAGAATTATATCTGTTTCTGGCTTTCCAATCTTTAAACAGTGGAGACGAGAGAAACAAGAAAACAAAAGTTTTAGTAACAAAGAAAATATTTTGAGAAAAATGAATAGATGAGATATTCGAATACGTACCATACTCATCAAGAGGAGCTAGATCGAAGTAACTTGCGGGTACATAGGAAGAAGTGGTTCTTCCAAAATTCGTTCCCCCATGATACTGATACAGAATAAGAAGAATAAATAAAATAAAATGTTTTTGGAAACAGGTGAAGTGAATTGCACAAGAGAGTGTTTTGGTGACTAATCATGATTACATTAGATATATTGAGGCTATTATCAACAAATATGATTTTACCATATAGTAATTAATGAAGCTTCCATTCTTCTTGGCAATGAATAAGGCAACGTGATACACGATGTCCTCGGGTGACCTGACTCTAGTATTGTTTCCATATAATTGATAGCTTCACAGAGACCAAAAGCAGATTTTAAAACAAGTCATGGATTTTTCATATGAACATAGCTAAAAGGCGAAAAATTACAATACTGAAACTTGGTGTTTCAAAAATAATTTTGAGAATTTGGTAAAATTGTTGTTGCAGAATGATTCCATTCATAAGTTTACTGGAACCATCTGAGATGTCCAGTTTTCTGTCCAGATTGCTGGTTTGTTTGGCGAGTTTGGCTTAAAAGCTGTCTCCCCGCATTTCCTCCCATTGCATGCATTAATCTGCAAACACGATGACGTGAAAACTATTTCGGTATGCATCTCAGCTTGAGCTCTAGAAAAAAGCAATCACGTGCAACGAAATAACGAATAAAAGTTGGCATGCAGATTTAAGGGACAGACAGGGTCTGTGAAATGCTGTTTCATGTCTAACCGCTATTCATTTTTATTTTTTAAATAGATTACTTCGACTTTAGACCCTGTCTTTTCAATTATAGGACTCGAGTCCTTAACTTTTTATCTTGCCGCAGCCAAGTCATTTTCCGCACCTTAATCCTGCTTTTTGGACAATTTTCACTTAGTAGTTGGTTACTAAGAAAAGGACGAGATTGTACTAGGCATAAAATCTTAGGACTTGGTTCTTACAATCGATAAGTGTGAGCCATTGTAGTTGTTGTGGTTTAATCTTCTCGAGATTCTCGGGTTTGATTTAAAGTAAACATGTTTGTGATATCATTTTCAGGGTAAGACGAAGCTACCACTGGATCAGGACCATCGTGTTGCTAGCACATCATCCATGGCATGCCCGTCGCGAGACTCACAGCCATGTTTGCAGTCCAAATAACATATGGTGGGCCATCTGCACCATACCCTTTCTCTACATTTTGGTACTCATTTTCAATCTTTTTTTTTTTTTTTGGAAATTGGTACTCATTTTCAATCTGCACTCTTCATATATGCTACATTTAGTAGAACAAGGTGCAAAAGATATGAGCTATAAAGACAATATGTATCACAAAACAACCTGCGACAATATGATTGGGCCTCCCTGTGAACCATACATTCGTTCCGACTTCATCATCTTCACTATTTCGTGGTAAAGTTTTGCATATAAAACTGCGGTCGCAAAGAAGAAAACTACTTGTTACTTTTAGTTTACCGAAACATTTATGGTCATCATTGCGATAATGTGAATCATAGGGGAATATATATGGGCCTCTGCAATTTGTTGGTGGCGGATACGTAATACCTAGAAAGCAGCTATATTTTGCCAAGCTGAGGTTTATATATATTTTCCAAACCCGTTCGTTGGTTAGATTTAGTTAGAAACTTTCACAAACTTAAAAAGGTAATAGCATATATACAGAAAATCATGTGTTTGAAACTATATAAGCACTTATTTGGTTTAATCCTCTGCGTCGATCCTTTTTCTTAAAAATGATATCAACGCATAAGATCTGGCTGTTTGTACAATATCTATACATAATTGTCGGTACGTGAATCATTTCCAACTTAAATTTAGTTGACCAGCCTAGGCCCACCCGCCCCTAGAATTTTAAGTAGATAAGTATTTGAATAGTACGAGTGAACAAATCTTGAAGGGTTCATTATTGGATCGAAAAGTTATATTAGGAACATTGCGCAACCAGAATGGTAGACCTCTGCAATGGCATAGGAGATTACTGTAAGCACATTGCTAAACAATAAAATGAGTTTTGATCAAATGAATACCAATTTTGAAGGGAGTAGAAATTTACCCGTAATTCCACTCGCTTTCGATGAAGGGTCCGATTCAAAGGCTAGCATATAGGCCATGTGCTTGTATTGCTTTCATGAAACTTACTACGTCTTTTCTTCTGGTAAAATCATACTGCAGCATGAATTCGCATAAGGTGTGTATGAATGTGCAACATGTATACGGGGCTACCAGTATATATATATATAGCGAGAAATACGGATTACCTTTCCTGGTTGGGGCTCATGAAGGTTCCAAAACACGTAGGTTTGTATGCAATCTAATCCTCCGTCCTTGGCTCGAGATATCAGAGATGGCCACATCTGCAAGCGATTATGTTATAATCTGTTTTCTAAATTATTTTCCATTACATTTCTTGTAGTGATGAACAATTTGTTTTTTTTTTCCCCGAAGGCCTAAATTTATCATGCCTGTAAATATGTTGAGTTTGTAAGTTTCTGATGTGCGATTTCATACGATTTTAGGGTCAGGAAATATAGCGACTTTTCAAGATGTCTACAGAACATTTTGGTTAATGAAGCCTAGTTTTCTTGAGCGCTTCTTGAAATTAATAGTGTGTGGTGCATATATATTAGCATCTGTGATGATAGATGTTTCTATTTAGAAGCATTAATCATCAATATGTTCGGTCGACTTGAAAGTACGTCAATTATTGGCTGTCATTGTTCGTCTAAACTTGTAAGACTTGTTCCAACTTCTCATAAAACAAATATAGGTTCTTGTATTATGCTCGTATGGTGGTATCGGCCCATGACAACTTTAAAATCTAGACCAAATCAGTTATAATTAATTGATTTAAGGTCTGAAAAAAGGAAAACGAAACCACTTGTAAAACTTATGCGATAGTTTTCTGTTTATTTAACTCTTGATAAGTTTATAAATTTGCTGTCATGTTTCAAATAACTCTATAGTTGTTTTCCACAATAAACTTAGTACAAATTCCTTCGCCATAGACTCATGGTCCATCAAAATAATTGAATTTCGTCTTCCCAAAAGTTAAAAAAAAAATAGAAAATCTCTTCAATAATACCCAAACCTTGTCATCTCTCTTTTTCTGTACTTCACGTTTATTATGTCTTGCCTAATCCGTAAAATTTAAAGTTACTATCTTTTGAACAAAACTAAGTCAATATCGTTCCTTAATTTCCAACTCCAATTTGTATAAATAAAACAAAATCATAATTTATGTAACAACCTAGGAAGCACTAAAAGTATCCTTGCTCCATAAAACACAAAGTTGAAATCGAATGGGTCTATGTGTGTTAAGTGCAAAGATTTCTTAAACAAAAAGCTTACGAAAAACAAAATTTCGTTAATATGTGGAAAACTTATGTGGAAAATAACTTTTTTTTTTCACCTTTTCATTTGATAAAGTCATTGATGCAAACAAAGCATAAGTGTAGTATATACTTATATGTGTAAAGACAATACAGAATTTTCCTCTGACCATTGATGACAAGTGACCGGCCATCGTAAGTCACCTCGCCACCCCGAACGCCGCTGATCACTGCCACCGCTACCAGAAACCACCACCAAAACATCGTGCTATGGTATAATATGAGACTAAGATGTATACTCTTTCTGAAAAGGAAATTAAGACTAGTATTTTGCTAATATGTCATCAATTGTGTAATTTTTGTCCAATAGAGACAAGTTTGTATACTCTCAATCAATGCCATATAAGTAAAAGAATTGACCAAATTTATTGCTTAGATTATATTAACTAAAGATTCTTAATTTGCGTTTAAATAATTAAATAACTGTATCAAGTATGAATTTAATTTTAATCTATTGATGGTGTATTTATTTTCATCCGCCAGCGAAATTGGATTTAGGACACGTGTGCATTTGTGATGATCCCTGCATATGAAAGTGGTCACACGTCTTCCATCTAAGGGTGATGGTGTATGAAATCTTTATACCGCCAATAGATAGAAATTAAACAGATCAAATATGGAAGGATGGTAGTATATAGTAACGTCTAAGATGTAATCCTCCTTTGTACGACTTTTCTAATATTTTCTTTTACAAGTTTGTAAATTAACTCCAATTCAAATATTGTAAGCAATGTGGTGGAACATTTATCCAAAACTGGAGCTAGCTATGAACGAATAAGGTAAAAAAAATTAATGAATTAGAACTAAGGGACAAACTAGTAAAAGAAATAGTAATTAATGAATAACTAATTTACCATTTTTGTTGATAACATGTGACTCCAAATTGGAAGTTTTCCAATAATTATGCATGGGTACACATCATATCATATTCACTCTGATTTTACCCTTCTTGTTCCAAAATAACTGTCATTTAATGTTAATGCACAAGAATTAAATATATCATTAAATAATTTTAGTTTTAGCAAAAAAAAAAAAAAGGATAAATTTTACCTAATACCCTTCATTAAACGTAGTTTGAAAATTTAATTGAAATAATATGAAAGAAATAGAAAAAAAAATAAATACGTTTTTAATTTTCTAAAGTAATAATTAAAAATGAAATAAGAAAATTTTTCTAGAAGGCCAATTATTTTGTGAAAGAAGGGAGTACCCATATAAAGGAAATAGAAAACAAAATACGTCAACATTGGTCCAGGCATGCATGCGTTTATTTTGCAAATTATTTAATAAAACCTCACTTAAATACATGCATAGTTTTATTACATGTATCTGTGAACTTGAGTTTATACGGACATCTTTTGCTCTTTTGAAAAGAATCAATTTCATAGATTTTTTTCTCTTTTCAAAAATATTGAATGGAAAATTAGGTTTCTACTTTTTTTTTGCTTCACAGTACAATTGGTCACGTATCCATATCTTTTTGCATTCAATTTTTTATTTATTGAGTAAGTTGTATACGTCTTTTATTTTTTATTTTTGGGTTGCATTAACTTCCAAAAAAAGTGTAGAATAAAAAAAGTCTAAAACGAACCACTAAATGTAAATAATTGCTTACCTATTAAATATAACTTTTTTTTTAAAAAAAAATTATCGGTTTGCTATTTTTTAAACTATTTATCAATGTAGTAGAAAACTCAACTAATAATAAACTTTGGCAAAAAAATTGAGGATAGACCGTTGCTACAAATATTGAAAAATAGTATTTACGTTGTATTTTTCTTCATTAGACTAAATTTGTTCGTAAATAAAAAACAAAACATAGTTAAAATGTTGAAAATTAGGCAATCCTATCCATGTCATTCATTTTTTTTTTAACCAAAAGATAAATAATGTTATTTTTTAATCATGAAAAAAATATAGAATAGTTCTTTAAATCTAAATAAATAGTACTACTTATTCCTTAAATATATAAACTAATATATTCTTTCTTATTTCACGCCATTTTTTTTATTATATTGAAAAAAAAATTAATATAATCGTTCTTCCCTTGATCAACTATTTTTAACTAAAAAAAATATATAATATAAATATTTTAAAATTTTAAATATTAATTATAAATTAAATCTCTGCGAACTAGTATTCTTCTTCTCCAAGCCAGAGTGAGTTTCTACATATATTTGCTCCATTTACAATCTTTCCCCACTTCTACTCTATATCTAAACTTCTTCAATGTCGGTACGTATACATACATACATATATATATATATATGTGCACACACACACACACATATATATATCTCCATCTCTATACGTATTCAATAGTTACGATGATGTGAAACCCTAGTTGAATAATTGTGCAGATATTCGAGTACAATGGGAGTGCGCTGGTGGCGATGGTGGGGAAGAACTGCTTCGCCATAGCCAGCGACAGGCGCCTCGGTGTTCAGCTCCAGACTGTGGCCACCGATTTCCAGAGGATTTATCAGATTCATGATAAGCTCTTCCTTGGCCTCTCCGGCCTCGCCACCGATGCTCAAACTCTGTAATAGACCATGTCCTCTAATTTTATACCTGCATATGTATGTATCTAATGTATGTATTGAGGTTTCTGGGCATTCCCACCGGACTAGTTGTTTTCAACCCCGAAATTCCAATCCATATCATCAAACTTAAAAAAGAAAAAGAAAAATTAGATGCTGAGATACGCAGATTGCACACACCACACTCCTTGAACTTGAAAATAGAACAGGAGGTTAGGGGGAACATGGTAGCAAACCCCTATTTTTAGAGAATTGAATGGTGTTTGAATACACTGGTGGAGGGATTTCCTTAAATTTGATCCCTTAAATATAGGGTAGGAACTCATATAGGGGCTTTGGTGGGAGAGCTCATATAGGAGCTCAAAGAACCTTCAATATGAATTGTTGTTTCTGGCTCTTTATTAGGAGCAAAAACGGATATAATTGTGACTCCCAACCCAGCCAAAATAAATAAATATATAATAATAATAATAGAAGAGAGCTATTCTCACCAATGGCAGAAATAATTTCCTACAATTTGTAATTTACTCTTTAGGGTTTTAAATTCTCATTGGTATTCATTTTCGGGGTAGTGATGGGAATATATTACTGGAACTTTGATTAATTTAAAGCCGCTTATTGTTCCTGCAGACAAATTAGGATTTTAATATCTTTCATGAGTATAAAATGCTGTTGAAGGCTAAGACTTACATAAGAATTGAGTTGCAAATAATGTGTTTTGGTTGGTCTCTTCATGAAGAATTTCATGTCGTTGCTCGTAGCCCATTGGTCAATGAAGGCAAATACTCATGGTTTCTCTATCCTTTATATTCACAAATTCTGTCATTCTAGTAATTGTGCATTCCATGGAGACCCTGAATAAGTTTCAGTTGTGGTGCCCCTACGTTGTCTTTTTGGTATGGAGTGAGGGGACTATATCAGTATATCTTGTATTCTCTCATCATGAAATAATATATTTTCCTGTCATGAAGCAACGGACAGAGTAATGGGTGTTAGCACAAGTTGAAGTAGTCCATCCCTTAATCCCATGTTCGCAAGACAATAGGTGTTACATATATTGCTGCTTTTTTTCTATAGAAACCGAACAAGGAAAATCATGTTGTTCTCCTTTTCCTTTTTTACAAGATAAATGAAACTGATCACTTTCTACACCATTTCTCTGTCCGTCGCTTCCTTTTCTCTGTCCTCTAGTTCAAAACATATATCCAAGTTCTATTTAGATTGGAAATAATTCCAATAACAATTAAAGAGTTCTGTCTGTCAATAGATTTGGTATAACAATGCATTTATTTCCCATTCTAGTTTTGAACGAAGGGAAATCATTTTATTCTCCTTTTCCTTTAATTACAAGAATAATGAAACTGATCACTTTCTACACCATTTCTCTGTCTGTGACTTCCTTTTCTATTTCCTCTAGTTCAAAACATGTCAAGTTCTCTTTAGATTAGAAATAATTCTGAAAACAATGAAATAGTTTTGTCCGTCAATAGATTTGGTATGAGATTGTATTTATTTCCCATTCTAGTTTTAACGAAGGTTTGGTATGCTAATTGGATGATATTGTTTTCTTTGGCTTTTGAAGTTATCAACGCCTTGTGTTCCGGCACAAGCTGTATCAGCTTCGAGAAGAGAGGGACATGAAGCCTGAAACCTTTGCCAGCCTTGTTTCTGCAATTCTTTACGAGAAAAGGTTTGTACAATATACTTTAAAACTTCTTGCTGTTCTTTAAAGCTTTTGTCACGATGAAGTAGTAGTTGAATTTTTTAGGAGATACTCCGTTCTAGTATTTGATGCTAATCCTCAGCTTATGGGCATCTAATCAATTATAGGCATGCAATGTACAAATAGATTGTATTAAGTGAATGGAAATTATGATGTCTACCTTCTGTTTTGATGCCTTGATATATTTTTGCTAATTCGTTTTTTGCCCTTTTTCGTTGTTTCTCATCCTCTTTGTTGAAGTAGTGAATTAGATTTCTGCTTTGACTGTACACAATTGTTTGGTGTAGATTTGGACCATATTTCTGCCAGCCAGTGATTGCTGGATTGGGAGATGAAGACAAGCCTTTTATTTGCACTATGGATTCAATTGGAGCCAAGTATGTAAACAGTGTTTTCTTTTCCTTGTCTCTGATTTAATAAAGCACTTGTGATTTCTTCTTACTCTGTTCGCCGTATTCATGGATATATGTTATATTCAGAAAATTATGCATGATCAATATTGTGCATTGCTATACGAAGGGATCGCTTTAGGTGGTAGGCAAAGAAGGTATAATTGCATCAGGAGGCATTAAGTTCAATATCTGCATATCACGTGTCTCCTTAATACCATCCAAGGGTTTTAGCCCAACTTACTTGGTGATGGAATTGGGAACTACAACTCTCCCAGTTTTCTCTTAATTACAGTCCAAAGGGCTTGGCAGGGAGTCAGTTCTCGGGTTGTAAAATTTATGTGACATCAGTACATTTTTTTATGAGCCTATAGCCACTCAGTATATATGGTCTACAATCATTAAATGCCTTTCACGTTGGTAATTTTCTTGTAGCGAGAAGGAAATTTTGTGGTTTATATTTCTTGTAAAAGGAAGAAGCTTTTTAAACTTTCGTGGCTTCTTTCAGTCCAAGTGCGCTGCCGAGGGGTTCTACCATCACTCCAGTTTTTCGATGTATGGAGAAGCCCTTTGTGATAGACAATATACTTGTACTGCCTTACCTTGTTGGTTTCCGTGATTTTTGTTAAATGGAAAGCTGAAAAAAAGAAACTTGCTTTGAGGTGTATATGATCCTAGCACAACAGATTAAATTCTAATTGGGCCACACTCCTGTTGTTGGTTTTTCACTCCTTTAAATGGTTTTAGAACTTCATATGGTTACGCAAATGGTTTTAACTGTCTTGTCCAAAACTTGTTATAACTTATACGCCGCATTTTAATTTTTATTATGGACTTGAGATTGCATCTGGGTACAATAAGATTTAAAATCAAGAGACGGGGATATGTTATGTTTCTATAAGAGATAGGTAACCGTATGAGTTCAAACAATAGTTGTGTGTTAGTTGTGCTGCTTGGATTTTATTAGCATGAAAGATTTAAAATGATTGTACAACCATGATTTAGATTAATCGAACTGCATATACTACTGAAATTCTTCTGTGGATTAGTTAGCGTCAAAAAGTCTAGTCACATCTTACGCATGTTTGATAATATCTTTAGTCAATCATAAAGATAAAGTTGCTTTGGTATTCAACTCCAATCCCCTTGAATTTGAATTCTGGTACTGGATCTTGTAAATGTCTTACTGCAATATGTTCCTTTTAGTTTCATATTTCTGATCTTACAGGCTGCTCTTGGAGCTTTGTTTTAAAGCCTATGTAACTTGCTCATTTCTAACCACTGGCTAATGGTTATATTCGTTAACATTGTCTTGCTTATTGCTTTTGTTTTTAAATGCAGAGAGCTCGCTAAAGATTTTGTTGTTGCTGGAACAGCCTCAGAGTCTTTGTATGGTGCTTGTGAGGCAATGTTCAAGCCGGACATGGTTCGTAATTTCTGATCTTTGCAAATGTCATTCTAACCAGTAATATTTTAATGTAATGTAGCATAAATAACTTTTGAAAAGCGTTGAATTTTCAATAAGCCAAAGCTCTTTTTTCTTCTTGTCTTACAACCTTTGTATTTGAATTGCAATTGACATGGCATGTTGGTCGACCGGTAAGTGGACTTTCATTTGTATAAAGTTTATCCCCTTGAGGTGTTTGAGTTGATTAATATCTACATATTAAAAAAAAGAAATGGTGCATTGGAGATAATGTTTATGTCGGTTGTGGTTAATAATGTTCACTCTTTTTTAAATCTCATTTGAGGCTTGTATTTGTAATGCGGTGAAATATAGTCAAAAGACATGAGGTTATCATTTCCTTGTTTTCTCCTTTCTTCTTTTCTTGGGTGAGTTTTTAGATTGTCATTTGTTTAAGGAATGAAGCTCTGTTTACGATTTATTTTGTACATGTCGGTGGATTGATGTCTTCCAACCATGCAGGAGAGTACAAATTGCTTGCTTCTTTCTGAAGTTCTGAACTGGTCCTGAAACTTGTTTTGATCTTCATTCAGGAACCTGAAGAATTGTTCGAGACTATTTCTCAAGCACTCCTTTCGTCAGTAGATCGCGACTGCCTCAGCGGTTGGGGAGGCCACGTTTATGTAGTGTAAGGCCCTCTTAACTTTAACAATCATCATTCTTCTGAACTTTAATAATCTTCCTTCTCCTGAACTTTAATAATCTCCTTACGATTATTGGTTAAACTGTTCACACTCTTGTAGTGATGATACCAATATGAATTTGTTTGTTTGGTTTGCTCTACTGCAGCACACCAACTGAAGTAACAGAAAAGATTTTGAAGGGAAGAATGGATTGATTTATTTCAGCCGACTAGTATTCGTTGCTGATGTTGGAGAATTGTTTCCGGTTTTTTTATCGATCGGGGGATGGTTACATGTTATCTTCTCTGTTTCTTAGAATTCCTATACTCAAAACAGATTCCGTCTTTGTTCTCTTGTGGTAATTGTACTCAGAATTTGAAATTTCTTCTAAGTTTAACTTATCTAGGCGGTTGTCTGTTTTACTAGTTATCCTGGTAATTGGATTATCAAACTGTATCTGTTTCTTTGTGTTCTATTTTCCATGTAGTGTTACTTCCCAGTTTACAATCAATGTACTAGTGTAATAAAAATAATTACTTTAAAAATTGTAATTCTATACCCAAATTGTATCAGTGACTGAAAAACTGAACGTAGCTGAGCAGATACTCGATCTTGGCTCTATTTTACTAAACCGAACACGATCTGCTGTTACATGCAGTGAGTGTAAAAGTGTAATGAAATTATGCTGGGGGTGCGTATTTAATCTTACGTTTCACGTTTTTTCCCAATATTAATTAAATCTTGTTTAAATCACAAAAAGATATGGGTTCAAAAGAAAACAAGAAAAGAATAGAATAAATTACCGTCAGAGCATAACCTCATCTTTTATTTTGAATATTGCATAGATTAATTAAAGGGTGAGATGCAACAAAGGTCTCAGTGTGTCTAAACGAAGTAACCCTTACACATTCAAGGTGCTTTGCTGATTTCGAAGGCATCGGAAAAAAGAAGTGCATGCGAATCCATGGAAATTATATATTTGAGAAAAATAAGAATCAAACGTTCGTAAAAGTAATTCATAAACTAATGTGTTTATGTAGTCTGACTTTACTGACTTGCGGGATTATTATTGCGCCTACATAAGGCAGGGTTCTCAAGTGAATTCAAACCTTTCCTTGTCGTGAGACACCAATTATTTATTCATTCATATTTTCCGACTTAAGAATCATCAATTTCTTACACTCAGTAATGGTAAGTTGCTCCAGTTTTCCATATTTCACACTTATGGTGAACCCGATAACTTTCTGTGAATATTTCATTCACGGAGTTTGTAATAAGCTAATATGTCGATGCCAAGCACCTTGATTTGCTTGATCTATGTACAAAATTTCTATAGCAAATGCCATGAAGAAAACATCAAAAATTTAATTTATTTGGGGTCAACGCGACCTACTTTCACTCTATAATAAGAGATAGAGCCATGACTACAATTGCCCATAATTTTAAAAAAATGGACTTGATATATTTTATTATAAAAAATTTTAACTTTTTTTAGCCCCCAACAAAATGGAGTTTTAATCCTCCTATATAATTTTCTGGAGTCTAGCTCCCTCAATTCTTGCTCCACCGATGTCTATAACATTTATGTATAATTATGAGGAAATAAATTAGACGGCCGTGGGTGGAAAAAGTTTAGAATTCTTATGCATAAAAAACGACTTATGATAATATTTTGATGGAAAACATGCTTTATCGAAATACCAAAAATTAGAAAAATAACAATGGAGACAGGCCTAGATCATGGGCCAATAGGCCTGCTACAAAGCCCAGAGCATCTCCAATATTAATACCAACGAGCAACCTCTTATATTCCCACATCGAAACTTTATGCATAATTTTAATAGTATATAAACAACATAGAAGCATTGGCATCTTGTCCCTTCGGGGACATC
>MKEJ01099691.1:0-10046 GCA_001753735.1 Embelia ribes | reverse complement strand
AAGAAAACAAATCTCCAATAGATATAATTCTCAACATCTCTCATAAATATCTTTTCGAGTTTAAAGCAATTTTGCCCATTTATTAGAAACACGGAAACAAAATAGTTGTTATTAGTTAAAAAAAACAAATCAAAACACTTCTTGGCTTGACAATCTACAACGTTGAAATCAACATTATTTAGAAACGAAAGGTAAATAAACACTTCTCAACTATTTGAGTAAGCTTCGACACAACCTCCGTCGCTGAATACATGGTACACCAATAGATGTACCTACTTGGGGTGATACACAAAAATCAAAACAACCCAGACAAGTGGTTAGACTTACTAAGTTCACGAACTTAGAATCTTAAGAAATTATGCATACTCATCATTTTATACTCAAAAACTCCTCACTCTCTCTCTCTTTTGCCAAATGGTTCGTGTTTGTATCATAACAGTTATTTTTATTTCGCGCTATGTGTGAGAATATAACATTTAGAAATTTAACAGTTCGATCCATCGAACTATAGGTTCGATTGATCAAACTTCTCATATTAGATTTTTTAGTTTTCGATTGATATTTGATCCATCTAATTCTTAAAAATGCTACCTAGTGTAGAAAAGCAAAAATTTCACCTTATTTTACTTGGAATTAACTTTTAATCAAAATACAAAAATCGTGAATAATTAAAATACCTTTTCAATGGTATATTATAGGCCTTAATCAGATTTATGATTTAGGAGTTATGACCGAAATACCAAACTACTATTTTGAACATTGTTAGTCAGAAAAAATTACTTCACATCATTTTTTATTTTAAACATATCAAACATCTCCTAACCACTAATTACATTGTCAATTTTGTTGCTTTAAATTTATAGTTCTTAAAATAATTAGGAGGACCTTAAAATAAATTAAAAATTAAAGAAAATGCTGATTTTTTTTTTTAATATTTCCAGAATGACTAAAAATATGCTATTAGGTTAACATGTACTCTCTTTCAAGAGAATTTTAAGACAACATTTTCTTAATCACTAAATAAAATATGCCATTTTTTAGGTTACCATTAGAGTTTAAGATTTAGGCATCAACCTAATAAGATTTAGGTTAGGGTTTAGGATGGTTAGGATGTAATATGTTTCCCGGAGTGAATCTTTTCTATATAGGTACATGTATGCAGAATTTCTTATGTATATATATATATATATATATATATATATTTATTTATGCATCAATTTTTAGGAAAAAGAAAATCAATGTCACTCTAAACTATGTCACCATTCATTTAGGGATGAAATCAGGATTTTCGGATGGGGGTTCGGTCCTTCTTATCTATGCGGGGTATTCGTAATTTTTTTTCCCAGAAGAGGCTCCGAAGTTGAAATAATTAAAAGTTTTCCAACTCTATAAATTATTGCTGTAGAAATTTTCAAGGGAAGGGGACAGTTGTGCCCGTTATTCATGCATATATTGAACATAATAGAGAGACTACTTTTCAGCCTTAAATTCGGGCATTGATTTTTTTCTTCTGTGAGTCGACGTTGAATGGATATTTGTAAGAAAATTCTATATAATTGTATACGTGGAAAATTTGTGTAAAAATTTTTATCCACACCCACAAGTTTTAAGCATCTATGCTGGGTGGATAATATGTCTTGTTGCCTTGTGTCAAATTGTGTGATTCCTCTAGACAAAAGGATGGCAAAACTTGTCTGTGTGTGAGTACGTGAGTGAGAGAGAGAGACAGAGACTGAGAGAGACAGAGGAGAGGAATTTGTCCCGTGAATTGACATTCTTGCTGTACTTGTCCCTTTCTAGAGATAGACCTTCATGGGTACAAAAAGCTGTAAGCCGGTCACACTTTTATCTACACCTAATTATTATTTATTTAAACTTTAAAAATAATTTTCTAACACACTTGATAGCTATGTTTGTGATTGAGAACGTCACTTCGTACCAACCGAACAATCATATCCATTGAGCTAAAATATTAGCTATCAAATTCTTCACAATTATTCCGACATAAGAGCAAATAAGTTTATTCCAAAAGTAACTTATTACAATTGTTAATTCACATAAAACAATTTATTAGCAATTTTCACCTGATCAAAGTGCTTCTGAACTTAAGCTTGTTGCTAATATGGGACTTTTTACTACATATTTCCCTGTAACTTCCACCCAACTCAACGAACTAAACGCCACCGTTTCCTTCATTAGACTTGGACCTTCGATACTCAACTTGTAGCTTTGCTTCTCGTTTTTCTCTTTGAAAACCAATTCTCTTGGTTTGACATTCAGTACAAAACCATCCATTGATGTGAAATTGGCAATAAAAGTTGCAATTCCCTCTCCGATATAAGTCACCGTCCTTTGAAATTCTCGTAACGTTCTAGAATCTGACTGGGAACTATTTGAGTTGAAAAATGCAATAAAAGAAGGATAATTGAGGTCCAGAGAAGGGGATGAGCAATTATAGGAAGACGACTTAGTGATGGTATGGATTTGTGTGGCGGTGTAGTTCAACGCGCAAAGAAGATTTACATAATCTTCTTTCGCCAGGTTGTAAACAAGTCCGGGGTCTAAGGCCTTGTTTGGATCAATGTGGCCGGCCCCCATGGCTAGCGGATTTGCAATTTTATTATCTCCAAGGTCTTGAATGGGGTTAAGAGAGTTATCATTCGTGTACGATGATGTCATCATGGCGGACCGGATAACAGCCGGATCCCAATCTGGCCGAGCCCCTCTTAGAAGAGCCACCACTCCTGTGGCATGTGGGCATGACATCGATGTCCCAGATAAAATGTTAAAGTCATTGAAAAGTGGCACAGAGTTCACTTTAGTTACCTCGATATTTTTAGGCCACGCAGCTAAGATGAGGGCGCCTGGTGCCATAAGGTCCGGCTTTAGCACGAAGGGGCAGCTCGGGGAAGGCCCTCTCGAGCTATAGCTTGCTACACTTGGAGCTGGCTTAGTGCCAATGCTCGTTCGGTGAAATTCCATCTTCGCCCTGGGAGCCAAGCTATTTTTGATATAGTCGAGAACAGTTGCCCCATCTCGGGAACTGATAAATACGGCAGGGAACGAGCTTTGGATGAAGAACTCTAGATTGGTGTCGTCGGTGATGAAAATGCCACCGGTCACATTAGCATTTTTGACATTATAAACTTGTTCACTTATGGAATCATTGTCCTTGCACACTACAAACTTATGTACAATTTTTTTCAGCATGTCCACGTCGTCACATGCACCCATGAAAACTATTGGCTTTAGGATTGAAATCGCGTCACCCGGATAGAGTGACAAGCCTGTGACCTTTTTTTTATTTTCAAGGGTTAAAACACCATTGAATTGTCTGTCAATAGTTCCCGCGGCCACAGTGAGAACCCAAGGTGTCCCGTTGTGCAGTGACTCGAGGAACGGGCCTTCATTTCCAGCAGACGTAGAGACGAAAATTCCCTTCTCCACTGCAGAAAAGGTCGCTATGGCGATGGGGTCCTCATACATCGCAACCCCGTCTAGGCCCAAAGATAGGGAGAGCACATCCACACCGTCTATTATAGCTTCATCAATCGCGGCGAGGATATCCGACGCATAGCTTCCTTCTTCCCATAAGGCCTTGTACATGGCCACTCGAGCCCGTGGGGCCACTCCCTGAGCTTTTCCTGAGGCATATCCAAAAAAAGAAGCACCATTGACATAATTGCCCGCAGCTGTAGACGAGGTGTGGGTGCCGTGGCCGTCAGTGTCACGGGTCGAATTCATCGAAATGGTCAAATTTGGGAACTTAGAAAGTAAGCCCTTGTTGAAATATTTAGCTCCAATAAGCTTTTTGTTACACATTGAGGAGTTAAATTGTGTACCAATTTGGCATCCACCCTTCCATCTAGATGGAATTTCACTCATTCCATCATCGTCGAAGCTAGCGCTCTCAGGCCATACTCCAGTATCGACTAATCCAATTATGACATCTTTGCCATATTTTGAATCGGGCCATAGCCCTTGGCTAGGATTTAGGCCAAGAAATTTAGAAGTACGAGTTGTGTCAGCTTTAACAGGTCTATCCTTATAAGAAGAAACATAGCCGGGGGATTTTTTAATGGCTTCGAGCTCAGAAGGAGAAAGACTTGCACTAAATCCATGGATTACATTATCGTAACCATATATGTATTTAGAGATGGTGATGGCAGTGGCGGTGGTGCTTGCTAAATTATTATCCGCCAAGGAGTTTAAGGTGGCCAAGTACCAATTGTGGTGGCTAGAGAAGGCTTTGGGCATGGAAGATAAGTCCATGTGGACAATGTAATTATCCAATTGTGCCAAAGTTGTTATGATATGTGGTATTGTGAGAGAAACAACCCACACAAAAATAATAATATGAGAAGCCATATTGAAAAAAAGTTATGTTTTATTGAGTTTCAATTAACAGGTGGTTTATATAGAAGAGTCTAGGCATGGGTGTCAATATATTCCTTCATTTCTAATTTGCAAACATGATTTATAATAACATGCATATAAAAGAGGACCTTTCATCTATTATTTATAGGTGCCCCATGTTATTTGGAATTGACCTTCCAACAAATTTGACGTCAATAATAAGCTTGTCCTTGTGGGATTCTCCTACTTATATATAATAACGGCAAACATTATTACTATTTATTTTGTTTTTGTTTGCTTAGCAATCTATTAAGAGGGGTCACCAATTTGATTAATCATAAGTAACTCATTGGTCCTCAATGATCTAGTCATGTTGGATATATTAATTGTCGCACATATTAATTTACTTGAGAAAAATTGCTTTATACGGACTGTAACATGAAAGGGAAATGATGATTAATTCTAAAAAAATGAAATAAAAAATAGTGTAGATTTAATTATCGCATCAAAATAAAATGCAGAAAACTACACGAAGAGTTTCGTTATTATTATTTGTTTGAATTCCTAATGACAAGTTTTCTTGAGCAGACTTCTCACATACGATCCATTTCAATTAGATCATCCTTTGATATATGAGATGTACTTCATAAGACTTCATTTATTTATTTTTGTTGATTAGGTATTTTTTGTAGATCTTTTTGTTCAACATTTTACTTTGGTGTATATTAATACTGTTAAACAATCAAGAAAAATACAAGAAACAAAAAAAAGAAGAGAGAGAAGAGGCTAGGGTTTTTATTAATGCTGCACAATTATGTTGAGTATAAAAAAAGGCTATATATATAGTATAAACAAAAGAAACTGAAAAGGCTATTATACCCTTAATAAACAAAATAGCCCTATATTTCTTAACAGGGGGCATCAAACGACCATACCAAACTAACACAATGGGTAACATTAAAATTAATCAAGGGGTCTGATGGGGAAGCGCTCCCAGAAAAATACGGCAGAATGACTAATATATCAGTTAGAATGTACGAAACCGAGGAGAAAGCCTGAGGTATTCTTTGAAACGACAGTGATGAAATTGGGTTATCTCAAATAGCTTTAAATACCCTTTACGTTGGAGTAATAACTCTTCCCCTTTCTCCTTTATCAATTTCTTTCCCGCAAACTTCTCAGCATGCATTATCTCAAATAGCTTTAAATACCATTCGGATCATTAGGGGTATTGAGATTTTAAATCAGGCTATTGGAGCGAACTTGGAGTTAGCAGAGATTGCCTATTGTTATAGCATAGTTCATACAATGGCCGTATGTTTTCTATCTCCCAAACATCCAGAGCGGATCATGTCGTTTCCAATGTCGAATAAAGGTGCCGAAAACGATTGGGTGATTGTGTCAAGAGGTTGGGCCTCTGAGGAAGATAAGGCTTGTATTAACAAAAGTTCTTATGTTCTAGAACTAAGTAAGGATGTATTAGTCTATCTTACAAAAATTTTGGAGTGGAAAGGTCCAGATAAGACAAAGGAGTATGCTCAATGTCCTCATAAATTATTTGGTTCTAACAAACTTCTCTACAACTTGAAGGATGATACAAAAGGAGAAGCTTTAACGAAGAAAAAAGAAAAAGGTCAGCTTTCAAGATGGAGGAATCGGGAAAGAGGAAAAAGAAAAGATTATCTTCGCAGGTTCCTGCAACTGGCAGAGTTACTATTGTTATGTCAAGTACTGTGGATATCATTCCTATTACCAGTGCCAGTCGGATGACACCAATTTTGCAAATGGGAGATGTTCAACTTACCAGGAATAACATACTCCCAGTAGATCTACCAGAGGTATCAGACATAATTCAGGAGGAAGTGATGGGATATATGGTTGAAGTGGCTTTAAAAGAATTTGATCCCTCAGATCAATTTGATCCATTGGCTCATTTTGATCCCTATTGCATATTCGTGAAAGTTTAAATTTTGATGAAGAAGGTGAAAGAAAGGGGGATTGGGCCGAACCTTTTGGTTCAGTTCAAGAAGGGGGTACTAATGGAGCTAAAAACCAAGAGTGTGGTTTTGAACCTAAATCTTCATTGGATGTAGTTGAGATTGGTAAAGGTAGTAGTAATACCGAGAGTAAGGAGCCAGAGGGAGAATATCACTCTTGTAATGTCCCACATAATTTTGACAGAGTTGGAATTTTTAATGGGTTACAGATAACTTATCCTAGATTCCACAATGGACTTTATAGCAAACCCTGGGGAGCTCTTAACTCGGAATGTATGGATCGCCTCTATCTGGTAGGTTTACTCATCATCTTTATAGGCTTTTTCCAATTTCCATTTTCTTGATATCTTTTTTGTTTTTGTGCGAACAGAGTGCTTCTCAACTTGGCGTGTTATTGTCTAGACATCATCAAGAATAGGTTAATCATGAAAATGAACTTACTCTAGATCAAGCTATTTCAAAAGAGGAGGTAGATCTTCGGGACAAGTAGATTTTCGAGCTTACTAGACTACTCGATGAGAGAAGCAATGTTAAGGAAAAAACGTTGAAGAAAAAAATGGAAATTGAAAGGAAAGCCACTGAACTTGAGGAAAAGATTGTTGAAGCTGAGGGAAATGTTTTAGAATTAGTTGAAACTAATGTCAGGAGTGATAAACAAAATAAAGATTTGGTTCAAACCAGGGATGATGGGAAGATGTTAATGAAAGAAAAAGATAAGAGGATAGCTAAGCTCGTAGCGAGGTGTGAGGAGTCGAGTGCAAAGACAACTTGTTTTATTTTTGGAACCAATTTTCATTTACACCGTTTATAATTTAGACAATGTAATATATCATTTTGAAACTCATATTACGAGTTTTAAAACTCACCATAGAATAGGGGGAAAAAATATTGCATGTACTTCACGTAATAATGACTAAAAATTTCTAATTTTCATGAACTCTAACTTCATAAAAATACATAAAAAAAAAATCATATTTTAACAATAGAAATGGTATCACATCTGCTACTTAGGTCCAGTTTCTGTTTAATTGTTTTAACTTGTTTCCGCATAACCTAGAAATATTAGCCTTTGTGTACTTGCGTCTACATTGTGATTGATTGGTTATATAATTTTTAACGCCTTTTTTTTTTTCGTTTTGAAGTTAGACCAAATTTGATTGTTCAGTTTTTGAGATGAGATCCTTTGCTATTTTTGCCCAAAAATGATAGAAATTTAAGCCGAATGCATATATATATTTTTTAAATATGAAAAGAAAAAACAGCATTTCTGTGTAAAAGGTGCAACTAAACAAAGCCATATTCTTTTTCAGTTTTTTAGCAGCTTGATTGATGGAAACAGTTGGGTTCTTATAGAAAATCATTTATCTTTAGGGTTTTACAAAAACTCTCTACTTGATATTGGATCAACTTGTTGGCCCTACTTAAAAGATAAATGTTTTCTCTTTCCTATGAGCAGTTGTAGGCCCAAATGGGTGAGGCTCGTTTTCTTCTATTTACAAAAATATAGGCCCATGAAAATTGCACCAACCCAAGCCCAAGTCCTCTCGGAACGATGATAAAAATAAATTAATAAACGTATAAACAAATGTTAGCAACCTTGAAAATGAACCTTAATAGGAAAATAGTATATTAACCTAATGCACAATAAAAGCACGGATCAAATCGTGATGGTGGTGTAATATTTTTTAATAACCAATGATGTTTGGCCGCTGGTTAATTGATAAATCCAAAATTTTAAGATACTTGGATAATAGTCCTTTACATTATTTCATGCAGAATTTAGAAAAATAGATTTTAAAACTTATGAAATATGTTTGTATATTGAAATTTTACATTTATATTCAGGGAAAATAAAATTCTAAAGAGATATGATTAACTTGCACGAAATGTCTAACTGTAAATGCTATAGTAGTTAATGATTTGCGCCAACCACTTATTATTCAACTCTCTTCTCATACTATCTTAAATGTTGTGCCTTGCGATTTAGGGCATTGACATTTAATCTGGATTTGAACATCTACTTTTCATAATTTTGCGAGGTGTTGATTACCTATATACCACTTAATAAACATGATATCTAATATGATTCAATTTAATTTCCATGTAAGTGGTGATCGTAAACTATCATCTATTCGTAATGTATCTAAAGTTATGGATGGCCACGATAATTTTTTACCCGCATGGAATCTCGATTGAGTTAACTTCTCGTTATGTAGTCATGATTATGAATTTCATACTTAGCACATAGTAAATAAATTAAATCATATTCGGATTCTTTTATTTTTTGTTGAGGCCTGCGTTGGTTGTGAAAGTACATTGCATATTAATTATTTTCTCATAACACCGTGGGAATTGTGGTTTAAATATACTTTATCAATTTAAGTTCTCGATCTTGATTATATTCCTGTAATTGTCACGCTAATTATGGTTCATGGTCCACGTGTACAAACATAATTATTAATCTAATTCTCTTCTCACGATGTCGTCAAAATTGTTGATTGAGAGCAAAGTACTTGGTCCACACATAATCTTGAAGCTAAGTATATTCTTATAATTACCATGATGTACTTTACAAACATAATACTTTTTCGTTTATTTAACGTTGGCGGATAGAATCTTCACCAATGATGTACTTTATCTTACAAAATAATTGACAAAATCTTAAACGTCAGGGGATACTCGTTAATTGCCCATTGTATTACTGTATGAAAATTTAGAAAAATATATTTTATAGACTTATGAGATATATTTGTATACTAAAAATTACATTTTTGTTCCGGAAAGAACGTTAAAATGACAAAAGATTTATGTGCGTTGAATGAATGTCTCATAGTTGCAGTAAGTACCATGATAGCTAAGGTTTGTGATTAGATGTTTTATAATCACTTATTAATCAAACTCTCTTGTCGTGCTATCATAAAAATTGTTCATTACAAATAAGGTATTCTATTAGTACTTAATTAATATAACATCTTCGTTGGATTTTAATTTAATTGCCATGCAAGTGATGGTTGGTGATTCATATACTTTACGGACACAATCATTATCGAGCTACCTTCTCGAAATGTCATTGTAGCTATGGATTAGGAAAATAATAAATGCCCATCAAGAACACATTCTTTATTTTAATTCTACAATTATCAAGTCGGATATTTTCATAATCCATAGCGAATGATGAGCTATCTTCTCACAATGTAGCGAGGGACGTCGATATATCAACTTTGACACTTTAGCAGCATCAAGCCCAAACAACTTCCCATAACGGCATGATTAAAATTTCATACTTGGTAGTTGGTACATATTAAATATATTTTTTTATTAAATACCAAAATTTAATTGGATTATATTCTCATTATATGGCGAGCTTTATGTTGGTGTTACAAATACTATGTAGATTAACCATCATAGTGTCGATAGAGTTTCGGCTACGAGTACAATGTTTTATCAACTTATGATCTAGCAATTTATTTATTCCTATAATTGTCACGCGGGTTATGGTTCGTGATCCTCGTATAGATATAATTATTAATCTAACTCTCTTCTCATAATATCGTAAAATATTGGATTGCGAATATAGTACTTCGTCGACACATATTCTTAATGTTAACTACATTCTTATAATTACTTTGTTTCATGCTTACGATCTACTCACGTTACGAACATACTTAATTTGAGATCCAAGTAATACCAACA
>MKEJ01099680.1:0-12694 GCA_001753735.1 Embelia ribes | reverse complement strand
AATATATTTCTCATGCAAAACCAATAAGACTCAACAAAAAGTGGGACTAGTATCTTTACTTCGGCTCCCTGCCAGGACTGCCGCACCCTATATACCATATGAAACAACATGAGCGGTGCATGTACCTCGATTCATAAGCCCATCTCAAAGCTGTCAGGTCGCTCATAAAATTTCTTATTTTAATTTAGTAAATTTTGACCTAGTCCCGAAAAGAAATTGAAAAGACTCAATTCGACTCACGAATGCTCATGCCTTTTCTATCCCGATAATCTTCACATTTTCATTCTAAAAATAATGTCTCATGAATCATGATCATGTATGTATAAAATGCTAGGATAATAATGAATGCAAGCATTATAACGTAAGACAATGCCATATACAAATGCGCAAAATTAAACATGCTTCAATGTAGGCCTTTCTCTTTAAAATTTTATCAAATGCTCGTATGGATTTCATAAATAGAATTCCACTATATAGAAATATAATTTCCCCATATAATATATTAAATTTCCATAACAATTCATTTTTCTCATTTATAACTTATAAATCCATACTATAATTCCAAACCACAATTTCATTAAGCAACATATATAATCACGCAACATAACCCTCATATTCATAGTAGTACTATAAATCTGCCGTACCTAAATAGCCGTAGAATAGAGTTCCGAAAACTTCCCAAACAAACTCCCAATTTTGCCCCAATTTGGTCTCCCGATTCGATCTATCTACGATACTCGAATTTATTCGAACCTAGCCAAGAAAAGCACCTATTAGATGTAAGGATCATTTATATCAACTTTATTTTCTCGGATCTCAAAATGGTATGGAATGCGAGAAAATAAAACGAACAAAAGAGATGATGAAATTTAGATCAAAATATACCTTTTGCTTCCACGACTCAAAAAATCTACTTTTGATCTCTGAACAAACTTCCGAGATAGATGGATCCTTGGTAGGAAGATTTGTGCTTAAAGAGACCCACACACTCTATCTTGTCTTTCTATTTTCATACAAAGTAAGAAAAAGAAATGGGAAAAGTAGGTTAAAAGCCAAAAACAAATGGGGTTCACGACCTTTTTCACGTTGACTGGGTATAACGGTACATAGATTCGGTCTACCGGTACATCACTATGTACTGGTATACTACTTTGTGTGCTGGCTTATAGTAAGTTCTGAATCAATTTAAAATAGTTTGGGTACCGGTATATAGGTTTGGTGTACCGGTAGCCTCTGTGTACCAGCATACTCATCAGTGTGCCGGATTCTAGTAAGTTTTGAATCAATTTAAAGGAGTATGTGTACCGGTACAGAGATTTAGTGTACCAGTACACAGAAGGAGTACCGGTATACACCTTTTGTATACCAACACTTTGGCCAGAACATAATTTTTTTTCCTACTAACTCTGTTGAAATGACAATCAACTTTTAGAATCGTGTTTGAGTGCCACACACCACTTATTCATACCCGCTACTATCACGTCATATAATACATATTAATAATATCTTATCAAGCTATATAGTATTATTAAAATGCAAAACATTACTCTGAATTTCTAGGACGTTACAGTATATATATATCATGTATGACTTTGACACCCAAGCATTGAGGTATCAACAATTTGGTGTGCCATGGGGTACCGTTCAAATGGCATACCAATCGTTCGAACGGGTGTCATTACCCAAAAAATATTGTGATTTGTAAATCAGGAGAATAATAATAAAATAATAATAATAAAAATAATTCAAATCGCAATATAAATTAATAACAACCCCTAGGTTGTTATATTACCAATATGAATGTTTTATGAAAAATTGGCAAGTGATAAAATTACTTGTGTGAAAAAGTGTAGGAAAGTAATATGCATGTGTGGACATGGTGTGAGCTACATTAAAAGAAATATGAAATTTGCATGAAACTATAAGAAGCCGAATTATGGGAAATTGTATGATTTCGGCCGAACTATTTGTGCATTGTTTGAAAGGGGAGAAATTGGGTAGGTATTGAGAAATGACAAGTAGAGATCCACGTGAGCAACTTCGTGTTGAAAGATTTGTATGATGTTGGCAGTCATTTAGTTGATGTGTAAAGAATTTAGTGTGTGATGTCGCGTCCTAGAGTTTTCATGAAGGTGAGAGTGGCACGTTGGTCATACTTGGGCAGCTACTTTAGGTTCCCAAAGTAAGGGTGAGAGTGACACGTTGGTTGTACTTGGGCAGCCACGTTGGGTTCCCAAAGTAAAGGTGAGAGTGATATATTGGTCATACTTTGGTAGCCACGTTGGATTCCCAAAGTAAAGGTAAGAGTGACATGTTAGTCATACTTTGGTAGTCACATTGGGTTCCCAAGGTAAACTTGAGGGTGACACGTTGGTCGAACTTCAGTAACCATGTTAGGTTCCTAAGAAGGAGTGTTTATATGTTGATCGCACCACGATGGGTATTTTAAGTGTCGACTTAATAGATATGAGCTCCACATTGGGTATCCAAATTAAGGAAGAAAATCTTAAATATCAAGACTAATATCCTAATAATTTGTTTGCATTAATTTTCAAGCACGTTGGCTCGAAAACGTGGGTTCTTTGTGTGGAATGTGTATTTGGATAAGAGGCTCAAGGGAGTATGTAGCTTAAGTATGTTGACTGTAAGGAATGACAAACTAGATGGTATAATGTAGTTGTAAAGGGAAGTATTACATGAAGGTTTTTCTTGTCTAGATTAAAGCTTGTATATGATTGTCTTGTTCATACGCTACTTATCATTTGGAATACTTCTCGTAAACTAATTCTTTCTATCTTTTGTTTATTAACTGGCAGATAAAAAGAAAGGCAATACAGGCATGTAAGGAGCCACGTAAGCAGTCATGGATTAGAGCATTAGACAAAAAGACTCCCTGGCGGAGTTTAAGTTGCATCTTCTCATTGGTAGCATTGTGATTATGTTATAAGGTTGTCTATTTTGTAACTTGACTAGTCATTTTCACCAACCGATTTCTATATACCAAGGCATGTACTTTTGTAAAATCCTCTATTAGTAATATATGTTAACTTCCAAGTTTGTTATATCATGTTACGCATTGTGTCGGTGGTAGCATTGTGGGTAGTTTTAGCTATGGCCATGTGTAAAATTATATAATATATTTTTTTAAAATCTCATGTGCCCGGGGTCTTTGGATTCCGGGGATATAATAGGTACAACTACAACAACTGAAGCTACTTGGGAACATCTGTACCAACTACGACGAGACCTCCCTAACCTTCCAGACAAGGTTATTTTTCGCCCGGGGGGGGGATTGTAACAACTCTATTTTAGCTCAGATAAATCAATTACAAGGATCTCGTGTTTTTAGTGAGGGAGATAGTAAAAGTGTCTGGATGAAGTAGAACAGATATAAAGATGAATAACAAACTCCAAAACATAAGGGTGGTGTTGAGAAGAGACACATGGCCCTACGACAACCAAGTTTGAGTTTGAAAGGGTGGCTCAATTTGGACCGTTCACTTTAGGATCTAAGGGTAATGAGGAGAACAACATGGCAGATACTGTGCAAGTGAGAGCCAACTGTGTAGCACGAGACCAGAGTGTGATCACTCACACATATGGGTCAAATGCTGGGTCAACTCATCATTGCAACTGGACCAGATTCCTTTCAAGCCCACTACCAGCTGGGTTAAACATGGAGAACCCAACTACTTGGTCCAATCATCATCGAGTTAGATCCAATTGGGCCTGGTCCAGATAAGTCCAAGTTTAGTCCCATAGCCGTACTTGCATTTGAGAGGGAAAATTAGTTACACGATTAGTTGTAATCAGTTACAAAATCAGTTGCCAAATTAGTTGTATCAATAGAGGTAGTTAGAAATGCGTATATAAAAGGTGATTGAATAATTGAAGAATATTAGATTGTATTCATACATTTTGGAGGAAAGAATTCCCTCAAAGAAACTCTATTGATTCATTTCCTTTCTAAATTTTGATCTCTAAATTCTTTGGAGTGTTTCACGAAACAATAGCATTTCGACCATGGTGCAACGTTTCATGCAGAAACAATTAGTTGAGGCAAACACTAAAAAATTTGCAACCTCTGCGTTAAAAATAAAGTCTAAATTTTGCCAAAAAATTAAAAAATTGCACCATGATAATTCGTCCAAATCTAGGTTGTTCATTTTTGTGGGATGGGCGGCATTATGATTGTGCTCGCCGCTTTCAACATTAACCATGTCTAAAAATGAAAACCCATACGAGGGTGGTTGACCCAATGCATAAAGCACCTGCATTGCAGGATCTAGAAAGGTTTAATGTATACAATTTTACCCCCGTTTCTAGAGGGATTTTCAAAGGGACAAACCGGCAATCCATAAGTTGCAATGAAATTGCGCATATCCCTAAACTATAGAAATTCAAATTAGAATTTTAAATACCACTGATATCAATTTTAGGTAAGATTGAACATGAAACAATTATAATAATCAAATGACAAATAAATAATAAGTCATCCCCATTAAAACCTGTGCGAGGGTAAGTTACTTTTATCTTTGGAAAAGACATTGGCGCCCCCCAACATGGTTATGCACGAGAGAGATACTTGAATTCCATTTCATTTTATTATTATTTTATTTTATTTTATTGGGATAATCAAGATACCAAAAAGGCAAGACAACATCAGCAATACTCCCAGCCATCTACAATCCCAAAGCAAAAACATAAGAAACAAAGTTTACAAAGACGATGAAACAAAAACTAAAACCAAAGATGACTACTGGCTCAAGGGAGACAGGCAAGGCTGCTACTGTATTTATAGTTGGTTTCGTGCATGATCTGAACTCTACCATGTTCTCCGTTCTATCAACAAATGACGTTCTGCAGTTCGCCACTCCAAAAAATTAAATAAATAAATAAAAAAGAGTAAGAGCTGGGTGTTACATAAACGAAATGAATATCTGGCAATCTTTCTGTATTAATCTACTGAATTTCGGTTCACAGAGAATTTAAACATTTACAATGCAATACAGTAGTGAAGCGAAGCTTTCTGAAATACACACACCACATTACGGTTGTTCCTGAGCAATTTCCTGGAAAAAAACAAGCAAAAATATTGCAACTGAGTTAAAACCTGAAACCAGAAAAATTTGGACCTTCGAATGAAATTTAACCAGGAATGTGGTCGTAGCTAGCAGAAGTATACCAGATGGTTCCACTGACAGATTAACAATCTGATAAAGATTATTGTAAACCCGATACTTTTGCAGAAGCAAAAAGTCGTGAGCTAGGATTTCCGGAGGAAGTCAAACAGACACAACCAACTCCCGACCCAATTCCAACATAAGTAAAGAAAAACATGTAGAAAGACTCGGAAGTCCAACTCACATAAAATATTGCTTGATCAACACCATAAAGATCTACCAGCAAACAAAATTGACCAATTTTTGCAATGTACTGAGTGTGCAAGCAGATACAAACTTGGGTCAAATGTTGTAGTGTGGAACATTTCCATATAATGCTCAGTCAAAGGAACATAATCTAGTGGTGAAAGAAAAAGTACCATGGACGTAAAACTTCTCTTAGGCACAGCAAGATGCAGTTCGAGATCCATAAGCTGGTCTGTCCACTAGAACCATTCCTGCTGGATTCTGAGCTGGCTGAGCTCTAGGCAACTTCTTAGCTATTCAAAAAGAAAAAAGGGAAGTGAGAGAGAGAGAGTTGAGGGGGCTGGGGGCTAGACATCAACTGAAGGCGGCGTAATCAGCAACATAAAATTAGAACATCAAAATTAAAGAGCACTTTAAATGCACAGACACACAGTGCAATCTGACTAGTTTCTTCTGAAGAAGGCAATGCCAAACTAACAGTATGGCAATAGAAAAAATTACTTATCAAGAACAAGTCGCATTCAGAGCGGATGAGGATACCAGACGGGTACACATGGCAGTTGCTTATTCAAAGGAGACCGACAAGGAAAGCAGCACCAGAAAGGAAGGAGGTCAGGAGCAGAATTCTGTCAGGTGATATCATGGAGCTCCACCATCTTACTTTCCTACCTAATTTGCCTATAAGTAGGGGTGTTCATTATACCCGGTAGGCCCTATACCTAGTGGGTCCACAGGTAGACCCAAAAAAATGCTGGTATAATGAAAAGCCCTAAGTACATTGTAACCTGCAGTGTTTGGGGAATCACACTTCATTTCTAGAATTTATTGCATAGAGAGAGAGCTTCTTTCTTTAGAATTCCAACCTATAGCTTAAACAATTCGATCACTACGAAATTCTCTTTAGTTTGGTACTTAATTGCTGAAATGCAATATTGGGCTCTCTATTGACTATAAGGAAAATTACGGAGTCTACACCCAGTAGGACTTGAAGGTAGCAAAGATAATGAATTCATCGTCATAATATTGAGTCTCAACTATGAGAAACTTCCAAAACATAAAGGTAATGGTAATTTTGATTTACTACAATTTGCTAAGAACTAAAAGCAGAGGTCCTAAAAGGACTACTGGAGTTTATTCCACCGTGGATCTTCATTTGTCATAACATTTTTGTTGTTAAGGCTCTACTGCCTAGCTTTGTCATATTCCATTCACAGAGAGAAATAGAAGCGTTTGAAGAGGGGAAAGTAGGAAAAGTAACCTCACCAAGTATAGAAAACTAATGAGAAATGAATGATATGCCTTTTAATTTCAGCTGAGTTTACAAGGCTGCCCCTGAAATAGACTACACCCACATAAAAGCACCGCACTCAAGCAACGATCATTGTAATCCTTTCCTAAAGGAAAATTCTATGCAACTTTCTTGCTAACAGGACAGAAAAGCAAGATCTGCCCTTAATGGAGTCATGATGAGAGCACAAAAAGATGGCAACTAGCAAACGGAAGAATGGACTAAGACTATTATTAGCAACAGACAGAATTAGAAGAATTGGGAAATATTCTAAAAAATTGAGTAATGACTTGAAACTGGAGCTTAAACCAAGGATCACCACAAATTTCCAACATTTCATTCAGGAATATAGTTCCAAAATTCCAAAATTTCATGAATATAGTTCTAGAATTTGTGGTTCATAAAAAAGATAACCCAAATAAGCAAAGAATGGGGACTACAATAATACCTATTTCACAAAATATGTCATTCACATTGGTAGCAGTTTTGGCAGATGTCTCCATGAAGAAGAGACCATTTTCCTCGGCATAGGCACGCGCCTCCTGCAGAGTCATTTATCAGAGAAAAAATTGTAACAAAGCAAATAAAAAATCGATCAAAGTTAACAGACCCCATGGAATGACAAAGAGCCAAGAACCATGTCCACTGATGATGGAAGAAAGTGACCATTGATGCCATGATAAACATTGTGTATCAATATATGTAGTAACTAATCCATTATACATTAACTGAATGACTAAATTCGGAAGATATACAAGTCCAAAAAACTCAATGACTTCCTACTAAAATATCCTAAATTCCAAGGTTTATATACCCTCTTGCATAGATAGAAAGGTTTTATATTTCCCGTTGCATGGACAAAACAGTTTTCCCTATCCTGGAAATATTGAGGACAAAGCTTATGAAATACGAAGAATCCCAAAACTTTCATCCCACCCATATAACTGCATAGTCATATTTAAAAGAAGAGTTTCAATCTTCAACATGAGATGACAAGAAATCAATGAATTTATTTATTGGGAAGTAAAATACGCAAGTTTGACCAGTACATCAGAGACACGCAAACTCATCCCTAATTTAAGATGACATAAACCCTTTAGCAAATCAACAAATGTATACCATGTATAAAATCATCCAAAAAGATAAAGTGTAGGTGAAACAATGACGGATACATATTTACGGATGAAGAAAGGTAGAAAGGAAATAGACAACAAATTAGGACAAGATAAAGTTGTTTGAGACTCATTCTACACGCTGCGATCCCTTGAACTTCCAGTACACTAGTTCGCATAAGTTTGCACTCTGAGGAAAACACAGGCATTGTATGTGTGAGTGAGACAGACACTAAGGGATGACATACTTACTTCTGCAGTCACTTTCCTCTTGTCTTCCAAATCAGCTTTATTACCAGCAAGAGCCACCACCATATTCGGATTGCCTATAACAAATTCCATGTAAAAGTATTAATATTAGACAAAGAAGACGTGAGCCTAGCGAAAAAGTTCAAGGTATTTTAGAAAAAGTATGGAAAATACACATGTATCTTTTATGAATTAACATATGCAGAGATTTTTCTCTTTGCAGAAAAAAATTGTTTTTTTTATTTTCATTCTGTTAAGTGTTTCGATTTCCCCCTTTTTACTCTCCTTAGGAACACAATCTTTTCAGGAATACCAAGCAGTTGATTAGATTTTATGCCAACAAAAAGCAAAACCAGCACATACGCCACTTCACTCATGTATCTAAATTCAAGCATTTCAAACTACCTTGCTTCCGAAGTTCTTGCACCCACTTCTTGGCTCGCTCAAATGAATCCTAATCAATCCACAGACCGGAGAAATTACATCAGAAAATTAAAAAAAGAGAAAAGAAAAGAAAAAAGAAATGGGAAGGGGTTGGTACGCAGAAGTTTGCAAGATGATATGAATCACAGTGAGATCATACTGTTGAGCTCTCAAAGACATCACCATCAACTTGGTCCTCTCAAGTCTCAAATAAGATGCAAAGCGTTCAAAACCCACAAAGGCAACCAAGTTGACAGTTCACAAACTAGCTGAGAAGCAGGTAGACAACATGTGGACATGTATGGAAAGCGGTCACATTAATTGTGAAAAAATGGTTACACGGGCACAAGGGCATGAAAATATAACGCACAAAAATATGTATTTTATTGGTAAAAGACATGTAAATAAGAGCTGTTAATAGTTCAGCATAAAAACACCATGTAGTCAATAATTTAGCCATACCAAAACACATTTAAATACAACTTAAAATATCTATTGTAATTTTTACAAGTTACAATGCCTTTCAACTTCAAGCTAATCCACCTTACATTCAGGAAAAAGGCCATGTGAAATGACTGACACATCATTCGAGGTGCCGATACCTATCAGGCATGAACAGGGTACAAAGTTTTGCATGATCATGTTTCCTAGCGTGTCGAATTTAGTAATATCCACCTACTACGCTAACTTGAAACCAAACAATATGCTACTAAGTAGATATCTTCTCGTTCCACTCAAGGACAGTCAAGATTCTAAACAAGTGAGAACAACCAAATAAAAAAAAATAGCGAGGGCATTTCATCACATTAAGACAATTCTGCACAAAGTTCATCTGCATTCTGAGACCCAAATAATGATGTCTACTTGTAAATACATATAAAGACCTATCAACTTCAGAACCATCTAAGAAAGGATATATGATATATTTTGTATCCACAGCTGGTGGAAGTGCCGTGGATGCATGGGGCTGAACCAAGACCAAGGATTGCATGCCCCACCTTAAATTCAGTAAATATCACACATGATAGGGTATATATTCCGTACAAAGAAACAAAAATATAGTCATTTTCCCACAACAAAAAATAATGCGGACACTCCTAGTTTAGCTTGCCAAGTGGATGAAAATTTAACCGTGTAACTCAACAAATGTGTTCCTGCATTTGAATTATCATGCAGAGACATAAATTCTCAAATATGTAACCAAATCATCGGGCATGATGAATGTAGTCTAACCATGCTAGTGATGTCATATACAATGATAGCAGCAGCAGCGCTCCTATAGTACATAGGGGCTAGGCTATGGTACCTCTCTTGCCCAGCCGTGTCCCAGATCTCGAACTTCACTGTGGCGTCATTCACCGCGAGTCTCTGCGAGAAGAACGCGGCTCCGATCGTCGATTCCTTAAACCCCCAAAAGTCAACATCACCAAATAAATAGAATCATCAAGAAAATCTCCACATAATCACTAACTTAAAATTTATTGTCAATGCAACCATAATCAATTATAAAAAAGAAATGCAGTGGCTATCATTTATTCCTTAAGCTAAGGGAACTTCAAATAGGTTAGCTCTTTTCAGTCACCAAGTTTCTACATCCATACCTCAAGCTTTAAAGTAGTGGCTGAAATATGGAGAATGCCCATGGCCCCACACCAGAACCCCTAAACTGAAAAATAAAACTTGGATGAACAATAGCTCCGTAATTCGGGGATAGCTGCAGCACCAATGGGAGGTTCCCTGAACTTAATCTCTAAAATTTATGACTGAATTTAATCTCTAAAATTTACGACAAGAGTTCATTCAGTAGCACCAGTGTGATTGCCCTTATCATATTCCCCATTACAGACCCCAATTTTCACGAAAACCCCAAAAATTTAGAATTATGTGAATTTCCCTAACAAGTCTCAGGATTTGTTTGGCTGCAGCTTTTAAACAAAAAAGTAATTTTTTGAGTTCATAAAAAAATAGCTAGTTTTTTCTATCCATTAACAAAAGCTACATAAAAATCTAGTTTAAAGTCCAATTTATTTAGGCCACATGCAGCCTGGGCTGCTTTTGAAGTGGGGTAGCTATCGTGCTACAGACGTTGGGCTATTTATCGCACTAGGGACGAGATAGACTTCTTGAATTCACAAGAAAATAAGAGTAAAAACTCTAAAGAGAGTAATTATATTGAATAAGAGATGAGTAACAATAAATACAATGAATCTCTTTTATAAGAAATGAAACTTGTTTCTAACTAAAAATATCCGATGTGGGACAAATCTTACTATGATATTTCCTAACCTATTTATACCTGTGGATATCTCCTACACTCACTAGTGTTATCAAGCGCTCTCCAGGCGCTTGCTTGGGCTCTCGGGCAAGGTGAGGCTAGGCTAAGGCGCCTCGTATTGGTTTAGAAGAGCGACGTTACTAAGGTGCGCCTAGGCAAGCGCCTTGAGCTAAAGCACTAGCGCCTAAGGCGCTAAGGTGAGCGCCTCATTCACATTAGGCTTTTTTTCTATCTAATTGCTCTGTCTCTCTATGTATGTGACTTTTATGATGTGGAATATTATTGTTGTCACTTGCTATGACTTATCTGAGAAGGTCTCACTAGTATTAACTATAAATAAAGCTCTATAAAATATATCAAGAAGCTACTACCAATTTCCCACCCCTAAAACAAAAATCTATTATTCCAAATACATAAGAAGAAGTTATGAATTTTGTGACATTGTGCAATTTCGTTATAAAAAAATAATAAGCGATTTGCTTCACTCAGGCAAGCGCCTTAAGGTCGCCTATAGCTTTTAACAATACTGATTTGGTGAGTTTGTGCTTCCTAGTTGTAACTAAACATGTTTGAGAAAGTGAAAACAAATTCCTTCTCTTTTAATTTTGTTGTGGTAAAAAATGTCTTTTCATCCCTTCTATGGTATAATTGCTTTGGAAGGGAAACTTCAAATGGCCTACAAATTTTCATTGCTCTTATCATATCTTGTTTGTTGTAATCTATTAGTTTTGGATTTCTTTAGTGAACCTCAAGTTCGCAAATCGGTGATAATTTCATTTTGTTTGGTAGCTAAATAAATTTGAGATAATGAAAATAAAATTGTTCGTAGTTCAAGATTTTCCGCCTTATATTGTAGCTCCGCCAGTAAAAGCTTTAAATTACCAGCAATAGAAAAGTCATTGACTATACTCGATGTTTCTTTATCTTTTCTGTTCCCGTCTCTGAATCAAAATGCCTTCTGACAGCTTCTCTTATTGCTTATCATGACTTAGAACCATATGCATTGACTTGTATTTGTGATTTTCTATCTCACAAATCCCAACTGTAACCATTTCAGCTGTCCACTTCTCAGGCAGTGAAATTAGTACAAGCATGAAATTCGATACAAGTGGTCTTCAGGCCCACGGGCCGGTCCTCGGAGGCAGCGATGAGCTTTTCAGTGGGATACCAAGTTCCCCCTCTTTCGAAATCCCTAACACTGCTAATGTAAGTTTGGTCTATTATATTTGATTGTGATGATTAGATACTTTTGGCACATTTTTTTTATTGAGTATCAATGATTGTGTTTGTTTCTAACCCTCCTTGGTTTCAGTTTGATGGCTTTCTAAAAGAAGCTATACAGATGGTGAAGCCAGCAAAGGGAACAACCACCCTGGCTTTCATTTTCAAGGAGGGTGTAATAGTTGCTGCTGATTCTCGTGCAAGCATGGGAGGCTACATCTGTATGTTCACGTGCCTTCTGACATGCTGTTTTTAATTTTTTGGGTCTCTGAGGATTATAAAAGGCTTACCTTATAAACTGTAATTTTTCAGCCTCACAGTCTGTGAAGAAGATTATCGAGATTAACCCTTACATGCTTGGTACTATGGCTGGTGGAGCAGCAGACTGTCAATTTTGGCATAGAAATCTGGGTATTAAGGTAATTTCCTCTGAATTCTGATATCTGCTTGGTTTTCCTTCTGATGTTAGCATTGCCGGCATAACCATTCGTTTACTCTAGAGGAAAAAGAATGGTGGAAAGAAAGAGAGGATTAGGAGTTATTCTTACTGTCATCTTCTTGTTTTCCAATGTTAGTCAGTTGGGGTGAAGCCCTCTTTGCCCATTGGTTTCTGTCTCACAATTCCATTAGGGAGGTTGTGGGTTCGAACCCTGGTGCTTCGTACTGCGTGTCTTGCCCATAAAAAAAAAAAAATCTGTTTGGGATGATTTTTTTTTTTTTAAATATCTTTTAGAACGAGATTTTAAATAATTTTTTT
>MKEJ01099671.1:0-17834 GCA_001753735.1 Embelia ribes | reverse complement strand
CAATTTTGAGTTCAATAGCATTAGTGAGCTGATATTGAACATACAGTAGCTTCGCTAGTTAGGTTTTCGAGCAGCTTGAAGTAAATAAATATATAGTATTATACAAATATAAATATAAGTATATGAATATATCATGTGATTAATATAATAAATAAATTTTATCATAAAATAAATACTAATATGTCTCATTAGAATTCAAATTGTTTTATTAATTACTAGTATCGATATATCATTATAATTTTTGTAATATTTCCCAACTTGAAATTCACTTTCAAATTACCAAAATATCACGAAAATTGAACACTTTTGAGATTAAACGTGTTATTTGCAAATTTTTACATAAGAGTGATGGAAAAATAAAAGAAGAATCAATAAGGAGTCCAAGACGAGGTAGTTTTTGCCAAAAATCAAGTGTCTCACGCGTTGTTCGCGAGCTATTTGAGCTTCAGCTCGATAAAAACTCGACTCGAACACTAACAAGTCGAGCTGTTGTCAAGAATTTTTCTTGGCAAATCGAGATTGAGCATCCCAAAGCTCGGCTAGGCTAGCCGGCTCGGATCAGCTCACCAGCTTGGCAGGGTTGGTGGCTACCCCTAATCATTACCGTTGCAAATGAATTAACAGGGAAACTATAGGGATCATTCCTTAAATTAACCAACCTTTTTAAGATATCCAATTATTATTATCAATAAAAATCAAAATCTCACTCTCTCTCTCCCACTCTCTCTCTCTTTCGCTTGCCCCTCTCTCTGCAATGGTTTTCTCTCTTTATATATATATACATATAGATCATCACTAGTCACTATTGGCGATCCAAACAGTAACCAAGTCTGGACCCAACCACACGATCATCGCCCACATCATCAACCCAGAGTGTCTTAATCTTCATCAACCCAGATTGCCTTCGGCCCCAAATCCATACCCATAAGCCAGATCATCGGTACCAAACCGATACCATTGACCCTCGTTGATATGTTAATTTTTTGATAAATAAATAAATAAATAAAAATATTTAAAATATTTTTTACTCCACTTACTCGCAAGCTGAAATGGATCGAATATATTAATAATTAAACTAGACTCGAGTTAAGTATAAAAACATCTTGAACTCGACTCGTCCCGTACTCAAATCTAGTGGCTGCATTTATCCAAAAGTCACAAAGTTGTTAAATCATTTTGGCCAAACAAGGGCCGTCTATTAGCCGGCAACGTGGATTATAACAATTGTATTTTTCTCATTGTTTTTCATTCAATTGGCCGGTTACTACAAGGTTAAGGTCATTGGACCTTTTCAATTTGGTTGTTTGGCTTAGATCAATGGTTAGGGTTACATATACATATATATCAGCGTTTTAGTCCTCTACTTATAATTGCCTCCTCTCTCTCTCTCTCTGAAAATGAGAGAGAAATTAGAAGAAGAAAGCCACTCCTCCCCTTCGCGCGAATTCTCCTTCACAATCTCTCTCCACCACCACCATTCGATAAGTAAAAAAATCAATTATGTACTAAAAAATAAGTACAATCTATTCCAAGAACAAAATGCTACTTTTCTTGTATCATCTTGGAAATTAAATTTGGTGCGGCTGCACAAAAATTTTCAATCACTAGATGAAAAGCCAATATTGAGATTTAAAGAGCTATTATGGCCTAAATTTTAAGAGAAAAATAGCTCTTCTAATTTTACCCATTCAGTTTTTATATAACGGCGGAGAATTATTGTGCAACACCTATACAACATCGTGTTGTGAAGCGCCCCGGCACCCCTGGGAATTATCAATCTCTCTACAGCCTATGAGTCGGCCCCCGGCCAAAAAAATAAATTCCCAATCCGCCTTGTATGCGGAAGCAAATTGTTACTATGTTAGAAAGAAAAGAGACAATACTTTTAAAAAAAGTTAAGTGTATTTGTTTGAAAATATAGGTAAAAATCTCTCAATTGGTTCTCTTGTTTTGCATTGTTAGGGCATTCCCATCAGCTCCCCTATTTGACCTCGTATTTTTAAAATTTAGAAAACACGCCAAAAACAAACTCACTGGTGTGCCTCCAAAACTGTTCAAATCTTCTAATTTACTTTTGGGAGAGGTGTTGCAGTCTCCCCTTGAAAAAAGAGACAACTATTCAACCCTTAATGCAATAAAAAAATATTTAATAAATATTAAATACATATAAATTTGACCATGTAAAGCCTATTTCTATAATCAATAATTATCACCAGTGATAGTGGTGGGAAGGTGACCAGAAATGAATTTAAGAAGATGAAATTAGAGGTGAGGACAGTAATAAATAATCAAACATCATCTGAATTGAACCTGAAGAGAGATAGATAAATAAGTGGTGGTGGGTATAAGAGATCAAGAGAGAGAAGAGAAGGAAAGAGGAAGGATAAGAAGAGAAAAAGGGGTAGGGGCATAAAGAAATAAATAATTTTTTTGGGTAAATATGTATTTTTGTATTATATTGTACAATAGAATTGGAATTTGGTTTGGAGATATTGGTGTGGCACTTATCTATATTTTCAGCTCTAAATATTGTACAAATAACTGAATTAGAAATTTATGAAATAAAACTAGGAAACAGATGAGAATGCTCTTAATTTAGAGTTTGAAATAGAGTGAAATATTTTATGGAGAATTGGTATTAAATCTAGCTTTAAAAAAATTAGGAACCTCAAATTTAGGTAAAAAAGTTATAGACAATTCAGAGTTGACCACAATTTGTAAACTAAAAGTAACACGTCACACGCACACGTGTACTACAGGCAGCACCAATCTTTTGAATTAAATGACGTTTGGTGTGAAATTTGATGAAATGACTACCAATTGGCCTATTTGCAAAAGTACTTCACTTTTAATAATTTTCACAAAAATAATTTTTTTGTAAAATTTTTAGCAATGGAAATGTGATTTATTGATTATAATATTATTATTAAATTTTTTTAGCAAAAATTTAATAAATTTAATAAATTAGAATCACTATTCATCAATTATCCATCAATATTAATTATTCAATAATTTATTTGCTCATTAATTCTTCAATAATTTCTTTTGCGGCCCAAGATCCCACATTCCCGAAACCCTGAAAATAATTTCTTTATAAATTCATGCACCCCATATAATCCCTTCCTGATATGGTTATAAAAAAAAAATGCATTGAAATCTTGAGATAAAGAGAATCTGTTTAACTTTCTTTCCATTTATTACGCTTCAATATTTATCAAATCTTTCATATGAATTTATAGATCTTGAGAGAGAGAGAGGGAGAGATGCGGAGTGGAGGGATAGGAGAGAGAATAGATACGTGAAGTTAGAAGGGAAAAAGGGTTAGTAAGCGTAGTAATGCTATTTTGGATTTTTAACAGTCAAAAATATTAATTTTGTAAATGTTATTAAAATTGGGTTACTTTTGCAAATACACCACTTATTAGAGTCATTTTATCAAAAATCTCGACGTTTGGTACTCGACAAAATAATAGGAAAACAATTTTGGTCTTATCTTTAAATAAGAACCATCTGTCCGCATGGTAAGTGCCGCTGATTTATCATAAAATATTTGTTATTTTGAGGAAATCAAATTAATTATACTTAAAAGAACTTCTAAACAGAGTATATTTTGGATAAAAATTTTGAGTCTTACCAGCATTACTCACAATAACATACATATATAATATATCTCTTCCAATTTTTACTAGCGAGCGCCTGTAAACATTTATTAAGAGTTATTTAATACTATTAATTCTAGAAAGAGTACTCACTCCATTCATAAATATTTTACTCATGCCCGTATTTTTGGTTAAGTAAGAAAGTAATTTATTTTAATATTTTTGTCTTATTTTGGTTCCTATAATTGTAAGGAAAATTTCATAATAATTTATTTAAATTTGCAATGGTTAAACATCCTAAAATAGAAAGTGATTAATATTCATCAACAATCTAAAAAATTGTATTTATTATTTTTGTTCCCAATTCTAATTTTCATTAATAGTCCTCCATTTTATTACACATACTCACCTGTTCGGTTTCAGAAAATTTTCGAATCAAAATCAATATTTCGAAATTTCTGAATTCAATAAAATAGAAACTTATCCCAAACCAAATTAAATGAGGAATTGAACCGAAGCCGAAAATAGGTCAAATTTGGATCCCGAAACCGAAAATCCCAAAATTTAAGTTAAAAATAAGTTCCAAATTTTTAAAACAAAAATAGCACTGCCTGTTCTATAACATATAGATGTACAATTAAAATTTAAAATTTCACTAAGTAGTCTAACATATAAAAACAACCTTAAAAAATATAAACCATACTTACAACTTACAAACCAACCAAAATAGGCTAAAATATTTAAACAACACAACTAAACAATCTAACACAAGTTAAAAAATCCAACAAAATTATCAAATTCGGGAATTTCGGGAATTTTGGGAAATTTCTGAAAATTTGGGAAATTCGAGAAAACCCGAAAATTTCAAGTTTGATTCCTGATCCTAAGAAGAAAATTTTTGGATACCCGAAAATTTAGAAATTTAAATCCCGATCCCGAACTGAATCATTTTTTCGAAAAATTTACTTTGACATTTAGATTCGGGTTTCGAAAATCCCGAATGTTTGCTCACCCCTAGCTATAACAGCAACGGTTGCAGAAATTATTTGAATGCTGCTTACTGTTTTAGCCAGGGGATTGTAGCGTGTGATTTATATCAACAAAGGGTATAAGAACCTAATTGAACCGGCAGGATCATTTTAAAAACCGGCACGGGTTCTTCAAACCCACCTGTTTTACATGACTGGGTAACCGATACAATATGGCCTGAAACCTTACCCAAGTCTCGATTCAACAGAGTCCGGACCGGATTTTAAAATACTGACTGAGTTCTTCAATATGGAGACTAGTCTGGTTGTATATTGTAATTAAAGTGTATAACCCATTTGATGAAACTAAAATATTTTTAAATAAATTGTTTTTACTTATTTTCCCCTTTTTAAAAATAAGAGGACTTTGCAAAGAGATTTTTACTTATCAGTAAACTTATGCAATAATTTAATTCAAGTTGGCTACAAATTAAATAGGGAGAGTAAAAATGCAATTGCTCATAGGTTTGAAAATCTCTGAAAATTTTTTGGTGAAATATGTTTTCCTTCATTTTCCCTAAAATTAGGAAAATAATTTTCTGAAAATTAGATTAGGCATCCTGATAATCTTTGAAAACACATAGTCAAACTATGGGAGCGATAATTTATTTCCCGCATGAAAAAAGAAATGAGACAGGAAAAAGAGATCTACATAAAGTTCTTCCATAAAATCGTTTCACTTTTTTTTTTTTAACTATTTTTCCCCCCCTTGTGAGTCCATCGAAATTGTACGGAAACTGAGTGAGGGGAAATTTCTGCTGATTCATCATAGCTCCACGAAAACCGCATAATAAGTTGGTTTGGTTCACCAAACACCACACCTAAAACTAATGGTTCGATTTGTAATTTTAAGAAAAAATTGAATCACCAAAATCAAATTGTATCGCCAAGTTATAAAACAATAATATATATTCATGTATATACAAAAAAATAAATAAATTGTGGCTTAATAAGTATTTATTTATTTTGTTATTTTATTATCACATTTGACTCACTTGTAGCTCACCTTTGTCTTTTTTCTAAATTTAGTTTTAGTTAATCAATCAAGGGTTTCAATATTTTCATTATTTTCAACAACCCTAGATAAATATGCAATTTACATATTATATATATAAACATAGTACACAATACATGTAACATTAGCTACTCCAAATTTTGTATTCTTGCGCTAAATTTTTTATTAATCTTCAAACCAACAAGCCGCTCAAATTGAACCGTTTTAAGTATTGGTTTGGTTTGTTTTTTTTTTCGATTTTTTCTAAATTGAATTCCTAATTAGTTATTAATTTAGTTTTTAATTTCATCATAAATTATCTGAACTAAACCGCGAACACCATGTATGCCATAATATATACAACTTGAGGACTTTTGTTCTCATAGCTCCTTTGTTTCTAGTTAAATGTTCAAAAGCCACAAATTTGTATCATGACACTTAAATAATGAGGTGGTGTTAAGCAAATCATTGTACTATGAATTCAAATTTTATCCAAACCGAGTCAAAGAAAGCAAAGCTCGCGTTTTGTTATTTTCATGAAGATCATTATCCGTCTCTAATACTCACGGATTGCTTTCGGTTGTTCTAAGTTTTTGGTTGTAACAAAAAGACAAATAAATAAATAAATAAAATATAGATTAATCAAACTCAAACTATTTCCGATTAAGAAACCAACGGCAATTATAACAAGCAAATCACTAGGTTCAAAACATTAGCGACATTGGTTATCAACCATGGTTGCGTACCAAGGTTATTAATAACGGTGGTAGTTGTTGTAACGTGTAACAGTGATAGTGTAAAAATCGTTGCGTAACAGTTGTTGAAATCGGAATGACGAAATTTTTTCATAATTACAAAATTATTTTTTAATTTTTTTTCTCCATACCATTATGACACAATATCAACCAATATATAATAATTTTAACTGTTGCAAACGAAAATTCCATTCTCACCGATATATTAGTCCATAGCGATAGCGGTGACGGCCGAAACCATTACATAACGCCGTTATGTAATAGTAACGGCCTAGTTTTAAACTCTTGGCACGTACTATGTACTTGCTAGCAATTGCACGCGCAAAATGGACAGTTGCAACCTTAAAGATAAAACGATAATATTAATGGTTAATATGGTACATACTACATAGCAAGTTTCAAAGGCATTATTGATTTTATAGTCAATGCATTCATATGCTATGGATTTTGTTCCTAAAGCTACAAAATCACAAACTAGAAAAGTACTAATATGAGATCTAGAGGCCTACAGCTTGACTATGTTCATCATAAAATCTAGTATAGATATGAAGTTTTGAACAACTCATAATCCAATAAACAAATGAAACACTGTTAAGTATTTGAAAGTAACACTCAAAAGCCTCAAATATCCAAACAAGGAAAAGCAACACATCTGTATTATATGATACAAAACATACAAGTACAAAACAAAATAAGTGGGATCTATCTGGGGTAGCTTTTGATCAGTACGGAAAAATATTTGAAGAGAAAATAATGGGATCAAGCGGGCATCCAGGCGGATGATGGATAATCCTTGTCTAGTACATTTTGACAGTTTATTTTAAAATTAATTGTTGAAATTTAATCTATTTTTTTTATCCAATTAAATTTTATAGTGAATCTATTTTTAAATTTCAATCGCATATTTAAAAATAAATAAACCAAAATTCCCGAGCAGTCAGTGCAACTAACACGTGGCAGCCTGCCTCTCTCCAAAATAAAGAATAGAGATTACAACACTTTTACCACAAAGCCCTAACTGTCTCTGAACAAGCACTCAGAGGATTAACAAATAAAATCATAAGCATCAACACCCAGATTGCTTTTTATTTATTCAACTCTGCCATGTGATATTTGATAAATTAATACTTACGTTGATAAACACCTTCACCAGTTAAAGCTTGATTTAGGTCTCACCTGTGTCACATAGTATGATTTTGAGAAGAATCAAAAACTCCAAAAAAATCTAAAGAGAATTAAAAAGAAAAGGCAGAGCAACACATAGGCGAATTAAATTCTATTAAAAAAAAATAAATAAAATAATGATAATAACTCGATAAATGCCTCTGGTATTCCAATTTCGATGATTTTGAGAAGATTAAAAAGCTTCAAACACAAAAAAGTTCTAAAAAGTTACAAAAAACAAAGTAACTCTTAGGTACTATTGGACGTTTGGTTATGTTCTTAGAAAGGCTATTTTCATAATTATACAAAAAAATTAAAATGATCTGGCTGGAGATATTTCTTTAGTTTCAACTTTGATGATTTTCAGAGGAAACAAAAGTATATACAAAAAATATAAATACCAAAAACATAAAGAAAAAGAAGAACAAAGGATGCTTAAGGTGAGGTTGATCATCTTTAAACTTGAGGTTATTTATTTGTGTTATAATAAATACAAAATCTGTTAGTAGATCTAGCCATTCTTTTAACTTTTAATGATTTTGAGAAAAATCAAAACTCTATACACAAAAATAAAAAAGAAAAATAACAAATGAATCCTCAGGCTAGCCTGATAATTTTTTTATAGTCTTTATTTTTATTTTTTTGTGTGTGTGCGATAAATAAAACAAACTTTGATGATTTTGAGAAAAATAAAAAAAATAAATAAACACATAGTATCATAAAAACAAAAATAAAAACATATGAACTCTTAAATTAGTTTGATCAAGTTTACCTAAAATCCATTCCACAATTTAAAAGAAATAAACAACTTGAATAGAGGTCTTACCCGTGTTTCAACATTTTAGATTTTCAGAAAAACAAAAAAACACAATACACTAATAAAAAAAAATATCCTTCTATGAGTTTGATCGTTTATTTCTAAACTATATATATTTTGTTATTTCAAATAAATAAAACTAACTGGCTTGAGATCTCACCTTCGATCAACTTTGATGTTCAATTCTTGAGAAGAATTAAAAAGAACAATCAAAAAATAAAAATAATATAATAATAAAAAGAAGTTATTTACTGCCGCTGCAGCATCATCAAGATTCCCACACACATCAAATAGAGCCACTTTGAGACTAATCTCAAAATGAAACCCTAAAATAAACATACATAGTGTGAATCTTGATGATGCTCCACCAGCAAAAAACAACTGAATGAATCCCCAATCCTTTCTTCTTCATATGTGTGTGTGTATACAGAGAGAGAGAGAGGGAGAGAGAGAGAGAGAGAGAGATAAAGGGGGCTGGAAAGGAGCCTTAGTGGTGCGTGCAAGCCCTAACCCTAGAAAAAGGGAAAGCCAAAAGGAAAGGGGACTAAAAAGGCTACAAAAGGCCATATGTGGGATATGAGAGGCAAGAAGAGATGGGGTGGTTGTGACTTGTGAGGAGTGAAAATATGAGGGGGTATAAATAGGATTGGATTTGTTTTCCATCCTATTTTCAAAATAAAAAAAATATATATATATATGATTTTATTTTTCAAAATTTGCTTGAAATTCTGAAGTAATTTAGTTTTTTTCTTTGTGTTGGATTGTGAACACAATATTATTTGTAAAAAATTATGCAAACCATTATTTCTAATGACAGTGGTGGTTACTGTAACGCAATAGTTGTCGTGCAACGTTTTTCGGGGTGTGGAAAATCATAACTGGACATTTGAAAATCATATATGGATTAACCGTTATACAAATTGGCAGCCGAAATAACTTTGAATTTCAACGTCACCGAAGCTGCAAGCAATGGCTACCCATTTTTGAAATCATACTCCAAAAATTACTTGTGAATTCTGAAGTTATCTTTATAAATTACTTAATTAACCAAGTTAATTAATATTCTAAATGAAATAATAATATCATGTTTAATCTTCCAATCTGTGTTCACTAAGACTGACAATGGGTAGGGTGCACTCGAAATTTGGTCATACTATAACCATTACCATTTAGTAAAATCATATGTCAAATCCATCCCAAACCTGTTAAAATTTTACAATTAAATACCAAAGCGGCACTGTTTAAAATCTGAATACCCATTTAAAAATTATTTACCATTTATTTTTAATGGAGCTCATTTATGATTTTGCGGTTCCCATTTTTGATTCATTTATCGTTAGTATTTAAATATTACCTTTTACAAAATTTAACAATTTATATTGACAATCAACCCAACAAATAATCATAAACGACATATAATGCAAATGAAAGTTCATGTTAATCAAATTAGTCTTACAACTAAAAAAATATCATATAAAGAAATCTCGCTAAAAAGGTTGTACAAAAGTAAACGTTATAACGAACACTACAATTACATTTTAAACATATATTTTTTTATATAGAAATATATTTTTCATATGATATTATATGTATATAATTTAAAAATATGCATAAATGTATATATTTATTCAGATTAAATTGATACCAAATTGATATCAGATACTGAGTACTTTATTAGAATAGTCGGATACCGGGTACTTAGATATTAAATATCAAACTCATACCATACCCTAATGGGTATTTATTTTGAAAATTATATCCATCCAAAAATCCATAAAATCCATAAAATATATTATAATTAATTTTGAACCGATAAATCGCCCATAAAAACTCAACCCATTGCCATTACTGTATTTACCAGATAAGTGTTAGATACAAGATATTTGGGATCGGTTGTTGAGGGGAGAGAGAGAGAGGGGGGGAGAGAGAATATGGTGTACCTGCAACAGTTATCAATCACGGTCAAGAGTACCAAATTTACAAATGACTTTTAATCCACTCCGAGACAACCCTATTCCACAAATATAATGGCGTATAAGGGCGGAGAATTTAACTTTATCTAATAATAGTGGTGTTTATGTTTGCTATTGAGATCTGTACGATTTTGTTTTATAAGCCTACTTACTCATTAAATTTGAATAGCAAATCTGAATGGTATTTTTAACGCCAAAATTAGTGTTCAAATTTATTTATCTTTCCTAGTTTTATAGTAGTATAAAATGTTGAATATAGAAATAAATTTGAATAGCAAATTTTATGACAAATTTAATTTTAATTTATCGACGTTATATGGATTTTTTTATATAAACGGGTTTAATGAATTACAAATATGCATTTGTAGTGATTCCTACATATGAAATTGAACATATGTCTTCCATCAAAGACCGATGGTGTATGGATTCTCTAAACCAAAATTAAACACTTTCATTAGTGCACACAAATTTTGTCATTAAAGAAAGAGGTGCCAGAATGCACCAACTAAAAGTGCAATAATTTAATCGTCGGTATAAAAGGTTATTATGAATAAGTTTTGCAAATGTGTACGTTTTGTTTTTATTCCACAAGTGTTTTGGACTTCTAAATAACTAAAATTTGTATTAGTTTACAAGTTTTGAACCTTAATGGCATTTGGGGAATATTTGGAGGCATTGAGAGTATTGGTCAGAGCCCCTTGTGGACTATTCATAATTTACAATCGATGAGGAAAAAGCTTAAAGTATCTAGTTTTAAGGGCATTTGGAAGTAAGGCTTTTAGGTAGATATATTACTTTTATTCTCATATATAAACAAAGTCGCGACCACGCGGGCATGCTGTGGTTGCAACTTGCAATAACGGTGAGAGTACTCTATGTATGTTACTAAACATGTTGAAACACAATTAAATACTAAGATTTTCGGTAATGTTTCCAAATATATCCCAGATTTTCGTTTGCTAACAACGTACAGACTCAGGGCACTCTTACCATTATTATTATTTCAACACTTATGATCACCCATTACAAAATTCCAACTGAAATTTTTTAGGAAGATACTTGTATAATTTTTTTTTGTCTTACTAAAAAAAAAAAGGTGAAAACGAGAGATGAATTTGTATTACTTGACACTTCCATTTTCCAAATTTGCTTTTAAAATTTTGAAAAATTGAGATGATCCCAATTCTTAATCTTCCTTCATTTCGTCACTTGAAGAAATGAGTGAAAGAGCTTATTGGAGTATGAAATTGGGAAATGATTTTTTGAGTTTGTGTGTTTTCATTTTTAAGATTAAGCTGTGAATCCCTCAGTCCACCAAGAATAAAGCCACATTTTTTTTTCCGAATAGTTCAAAAATTATTGACTAATTCTATTTTGGGAATGACAGTGATGACTAAGGTAAATATAATTTTACCATTACCCCTAATACTTATTAGAGTCAAAGAATAAAAAATATGACAAAAGGCTATATAGGTATAAGTTAGTAATTTATATTTAATTCAAACTTTAAAAAGCTAATTTTTGAATTGTGATTATCAAATCCGGCCTATTATTTGTAAACGGACGTGGTATATTTCTTTTCTTAAAAAATTATACTAAATTTAATTGCATAATTTTTAAGCTAAAATTATTTGATGTTTTGATTAAAAAATTAAAATTTTAAGTTAGTAGATCCATATTTTTAGGGAAAAAAATATTAAAAATGGCGACTAAAAAGCCCATTATATCTGGTTATCGTGAGGATTTATGTTAGGATATTTTGCGTCTCATACAAGCATCATCGATAATTGGGGACTGAGATTGACAAGGATGTGATTTTGATGCCCCTCTATAGCTAGGGACAATTATTAATTGGAAAAGGAGCGTCTGTCTCTATTTTTTGAGAGGTAAGATTGAGAAATCACTTTTAGCTAAAAAAAAATAAAAATTTGTATTAAAAAATTTTAAAAATATTTTTATAATTTTATTTAAAAAATTATTTTTTTGGACTAAAAAACATGTTTCACCCTTGTACTTTTATAATAAGTGTTAGATACCCTTATTACTAATTAATTGCTGTGAAGTGATCCAAGATTTTCTAGTTTTGTTTCCGTACTGCGTTGAGCGTTTCTTAAATTTTTATCCATTTAGGGGTCCTTCATTAAATTTTGATGTTAATGCCTAATCTACCTTGGAATATATATTGGCCTATTATTGGGGATTACAAAAACCTCCAATAAAATACACTTTTTTATTTTCATTTTTGGGAAAGCTTAGGTAGCCATAAAGCGCCGGTGTACACTTATTTGTTATGGGCTTTGATACAAATAAGTGCGTGTGTCTCAAATGTTACTACTCCTGTGCTTCAAATTTTCGCACGCTTAATTGTTTTAGTTATCAATTACTCAATCCGTCTACCCTCAAAAAAATATAATAATAATAATAATAATAATAATAAAATAAAATTACTCAATCCATTTTAAAATGAACGTGGTTTAAGATTAATGCAGAAAAGTTAAGAATGCCATTTAATAGTTTCAATTTTTGCAAATAATAGATACATTTTACCCAAATATTTGAGTTGTGAAGAGTGGTTAGAAATTTAGTTGATTGCTATTTATTAAATATTTGAGCAGTGAAGAGTGGTTAGAAATTTAGTCGAGTAAATACGGATAAAATTGAAAAATACATTATTGATTTTTTAAACGATTCTTGTTGTGGAAAGAATAATTCTCTGAAACGAGATTTATTTTAAAAGAGGGAGAGTACAATCATATATATTTTAAGTGACGTCTAAGACTTATTATAAGTATATTGAATCTAAATATCTTTCATTAAATATTTGATTTGTGTGGAGTAATTGGAAATTAAGTACGGGAACATTGGTAAAATTGGAATAAGAGTAATAAAAAATAGTTAATTTTTTAAAATGACATGGTAGCATAATGTTTGCAAATGCTATAATTTCTCATGAGAATATTTGGATGACGCAACAATACCAAGTGGGGACAAGGGGACCAATAGCACCAAACACAAAGTAGTGGGGAGCCAAGCGCCACGATATAGAGAAACTACTCTATTCCTAATGTACCACAAGCATCATTATTTTTCTTAAGACGGCCGAATCCAATAATTCTGAATAGGGGTATATAAATATTATCCTCCGTTTTTCATAGGGAAGGGGGCTCTTATATATTGTATATTGTTATAAAATATTCATTAATATGGTATTTTACTACGACTGATGTAAATATATAGTTCAATCATTAAATATAAAAACTATACGCTGCACAAGCACAACCTACTATATTGACTTATAAACTCACAAATTGCTCTCTAAAAGGAGATATAGAAGAAGAAGAACGGTAGGCAGAGAAACAGTCAGATATAAGATGCCGAAAGAGAGAAAAAATGAGAGAAAATAAAAGTGGGAATAGATCCAGTTCGATCAATATTCCCATATTTATTTTACATGTTGTATTATGTTATAATCTCTCTTTATATTAATAAAAATATACATCGGTATTAGTCCCGTGAGTTAGGCCAAAGCTAAACTTATTTTAAGTTGAGGCTGAACCATGTAAATTTTTTGTATTCTATTTACTTTTCTGCAGATTATTATATTTATTTTTCATCATAATTCATAACTTGTATAAAATTTTAGTGGTTTCTAAATACTCCACCCTGTAAATGACGTGGCTCGTTCATATGCACAAGTTACCAAGACCACCACTGCATAATTTTTTGGGTAAATTACACTTTGCCACCATGAGGTTCTGAATATTTCAGAATACCCCTAAGGTATCTAAAATTATATTTTGTCCCCAAGTCCAAATACATGTTTAATTTTCATTGAAAAATACTATCTTATCCTTCATTTTACTATCTTATGACGCTATTCATTTTGAAGCTAATTATTATGAAAATTAGATAAATACTATCTCATTTTAAGGAAAATATTATATATATATATATATATATATATATATATATATGTTATTATACAATCTATTTTTTAAGAAATTAAAAAAATTAGAGAACATGTGTTACATAAAGGATAATTAGATAACTTAATGAGTAATTTATAGATTTAAATATGATTTTCACTTTGCCCCAAAAATTTTGTGGGTAAAATGTAATGACGTATATACGCCATGGGGACAGTGTAATTTCAGATACCTTAGGGTGTATTATGAAATTGTCAAAAACCTCATAGGAGAAAAGTGTAATTTACCCTAATTTTTTTGTTATTGTTGTGTTCGAATTACTATTTTCTACATATTTACGTAAGACAGAGAAAATTAGTATTAATATATAAAAATTAAAATTAATAATTTTTTTTTACTTGTCAAATACTAATGAAAATATGTAATAAAATGCTATACATCTATCTATATGTAAAATATGTGTTTTTTTAATTATGTGGCGCACATGATTTCCACAGGCACCAATTAATTAAGACAACCTCGTACGAACTGATATTCCTTAGGGTTTTTGTTTTTTGTTTTTGTCAGTTTAAGGTCAGGTGGTTTGTTGAGTGATCTAAAGACCCATTATTACTTCCACTTGGTTTAGATGATTGCCTTTTTCTTCCTATTAATTTCCACGCGTCGATCATCAATGCTTTTGACTCCATCTCATTTTTTAGATTCTCAAGCGCTTATCTCTCTTTTGCTCCACAATTCCCTTCCCCTCCCTATTTTTTTTCTCAAAATAAAAACTACTTATTCCGTGAACCAATAATTGATATTAATTGAATTAAACACAGTTTTAAATAAAAATAATAATTCATATTTTAAATTTTAAATTATATATATAAAAATAAATTCTACCCTTAAGATACTTTATTTTATTCATGCTCCCAAATGATTACAAAGGGTAAATGAAGAAGTGGTCAATTTTTTTTATGTACAACTAAAAGAGAAAAGTATCAATTATCTAAGAACAGATGGATGGAGTAATTCTTCGGTATTTCCCAACAATAATAGGGTAGCCAATGTTTTTGCAGTCAGATAAAGTTAGTCTAGGGATCAATTAGATTTAAACACAACTGTGCTTTTAAGCCATTATTATGATTCGGACATATGTTATTACTACGAAAAACGTGAGGACTTGGGAGATTTTGTATCATTTTGAGTATTGGAGTACTTGTTCTTTTTATCGGTAGCATCTACTTAAAAAGTAATGGTACATTTTTTTTTTTTTTTTTTTTTTTGGGTATACAGGCGAGAAGGGAGAATCGAACCCATTATATCTTTTACAGACTAACATGCTTGTTACTAAACTTATTCGCTCTTTGATGCCTTTTCCACCGAGACTTAAAAATCTATGTATTGACTGCTATGAGATCGTGGGCTAGCCATAAAGAGAGTTCTTTGTTGCCTCAAATACATTGTTCCCTATGGCTTGCTACTCTGATCACTGTTTGTGTTTGACCTTTAAGCATTTACTAATATGCTATGACCATAGATCTAGATTGAGTCTTTTTAGCTTATTTTGGTTCCATTTTTTATTTTCGGTCGTCGAAGAAGCAACCATTTGTTTTTTAAGAAGAAATAACCCCATTGCTATCGTTGTGCTTCAAGCACGAACGAAAATGTCGATATTGCTTTGTTGTAAAAGGGTTGCAACTAAATAATTTCGGGGTTTGTTATTTCTACTCGGGATCAAGTTGCGGATGCCTTAACCAAGCGGCTATTTACGCCTCAATTTACATGGCTACTTAAGCGACCCTTAGCATGCACGAGGTCCATTCAACATTCCATCGTGCGATATCCGACTTGGCCAAACGCAGAAGGCGAGACATACTTTTAGAAGGCCAATCCCCTAAGAGCAGTTAAGTAAGATTTGGCTTGATTTTTTTAGTCTACTTTAGCTATTTGATTGTAATCTTGAGATTGTGCAGAGCATTTAATCTTATATTCTCAATACGATAAATAAACTACCCCACACACTTATTCTTTGAAAAAAATCATCATCTCTTACTTTTATATTGGAATCATATTTCCACTGCATTTTCTCAACAACTATATGAAAGACGCTCATATCTTTAAGGCTACAAATATACATTCTTCTTGTTTTTTTTTTTTTAGTTTAGATAATTTTGAAATTGCTTAAACCCTAAACAAAAAACCTACACCCTTAGAGGCGGTCCCAAGGGACGGCACGATTTACTTTTACAAATAATATAGAAGTTGTTCAAAATAATTTTTAAAAAAAATTATCACTGAAGTTGTTACTGGATAATTGCATAAATTATATTTTAAATGTTTTGATGTCTATTAATTATTCTAAAAAAAATTCATTATATTACTTGTACCTTAAAAAAATATGAGAAGTTAAAAGAAATGTCAACAGTAAACTTTAATTGATCAAATGATAATATAAAGAAAAAAAATCTTAAAAGTAATACTGAGGTGTTCATAGCTTGTGCTTAAGTCTTTATCCAGTTTAAAGTTCGACATTATAAATAGTATTAAATTATAAAAAATGGTAATGAAATTGAAATAAAAGTAACAAAATAAAAAGTATATTATGAAAATTGAATTAAATAAATGAATCAAAATAAAACAAAAAAAAAAAAAAAGGTTGTAGCTGGGACTCAAACTCCAATTCTCGGGCAGCTAAAAAGCTTATAGCGGCGTGAAGAACCATCATTTGTTATCAATTTTCTTATCTTTTTGTATCTATATTGTATATAATATTAATAAAAAAAAGATTTTTTTTCCGCCAAAATGGTGGCCCTCCCTTGCTTAATAGTAGCTCCACCCGTGGCCAAAATGATTTGTTAACTCCAACTCATCATAAGGTCCTTTCAATCAATTCAAGTACATATTTGTATTGTTTGGCTTTTTATTATGAATAACTTAAAATTTGTTATAAATAATTGAATATTACAGTAGCTGATGCAAGCATGAAGCTCAATTATTAAATGACAATACTTTGTGTGATGCAACTACTAATACAAACATGGTCTTATCATTTAATTTTGAACTGCCCCCACTCTGTTTTTTTACCTATAAATAAGAGGCCTCCGTTTGTGTAATATACACACTCAATATTTCAGAAAGAAAATAGCTGAGGAAAATAAAATAAAATAAGAGTGTCCTTCAAATATTTTATCCCCTTATATCCCAAAATTTCATATATATAAAATAAATAAATACTAGTTCTCCCGTAAATTATGCTCAAGTTTAACTCTAAAATTAAGCTTGAGACTGAATAATATAATCCTCGTGCCTTTATTAATTTTATATTGTTTCTTATTTTGGGTTATTTGATAATTTTGCAATACGTTATCAGTGCGAGCCTATACCAAAATTAAAATATTTTTATCAATTTTGCTGAATATTTGATACCATTCTCGGTACACGTTAAAGCCTTTTGCCATAACCCTGTGTCAAAATTTTGAAAATTTTAATTTTATAAAAAGTTATTTAGTAACATAACCCTTAGCTTTTTAGTATTATTATATTTTACTCTCTCTACTATTGCTTTTTTCTTTATTACCCTCAAATTTATAAAA
>MKEJ01099666.1:0-10606 GCA_001753735.1 Embelia ribes | reverse complement strand
AAGAAAGCAATGATACTTTACGAGTTATTGAATTTAAAAGTGAACAACTTAAAGTGATATTTTCAAGAAATTTGTTGAGTTGCATTCATTGGGAAATTGAGTCATTTTCCATTTCTTTTTGTGACAAGTATTTACCTTTATGTGTTGAAAAGCAAAAAAAAGGATCGGCGCCTTACCATGAAAGTCAAGAAACATGCATAAAGATTTAAATATCACTGCGTCACTGTAGTGTGTCGAGTTATATTATAGAGCTTATGAGGTAGATCTTATTTATAAACCGTGTTGAGATGTTAGTCCTATATTTTATGTGTTATGTTGAGTTGGTTTGGTGTTAGAGTTGAACATTGTCGAGTTTGCATTGCATAAATATTACATTGCATTCACTTTTACGCGTTATATATTTATACATATTTGCACCGCATATCATTATATTTATCGTATTATTTAGTAGGCTAACTCATGCATTTCCCCCCCTATATTTGTATCATATTTGTGTTGTAGGTGTAGAGGCGGGCAATAGGCATGCTTGAGGTGCTCAGATGCCTTTTTGTATATAGTTTCAAAGCTAAACTAGATAGTTTTATTTTGCATTATTGGCTTTTTATTCATGTTGTATTTATTGGCTTTTAGACTTGTTGATATAGACTCTATTTTGTATTAGTTTTTTTGTTACCTTAAGTGACTGGTTGTTGTTTAGGCGAGAACAAGTTGTAATATATATATGTACTGTATTGATCAAACATGCAGCTTATTTTGTTGTTGTAAACAATGCTTTTATTTTATTGCATTGCTTATAAACTATTGCAGGTAGACTACAGTATATTTCTTTTTAGTGCACTCTAATATTGTTATGTTGTAGAATGAGTTGTTGACAGAATGGCAAGGTAGCGTCGTTTTCCTTTCTTTAAAACCTACATTTTTCTTTTTAAAAAAAAAATAGGGAAAACAGTTTACGTCACCGGATTTTCAAGAATTTGGGGCGTGACAATATATATTATATATGGTTTACAATGCATTTTTAACATTCTCTATCTATCTACTCTATATTTTTGCCTATGTTAATTTTTTATTTTGTCTCAATTATATTTTTCTTTCTATTCTGCATAGAGTTTCAAACAAAAAAGGGGCTATGATGAAATGAATGACTTTTTCTATACACAACATGAAAAAATATAGGTTTGTTTCTTGTTTGTTTTGAAGAAAAATAACATCAATTACAAATTTTAACTTTTAAATTTTGAATTATATTATTCTTAAAATTTCTTTAAAAATCCGTAATATTTCGGATTAATTATATTTAATTTCCACATATCTCAACCCGAAAATCTATAAACCTTTTAAATATACTTTTATTTCGCTCAAAACTATTTCTACTCACAAAAAATTTAAGAAAAATATATTACTCATCATTAGCTTATATTCTTTTTATTAATTTTAATTATACTATTAGATTAATAAATTTACATATATCCTGTGTAACGCACGGAATAAACACTAGCAATATATAAAAGCCGGGTTACATACCGTAGCGCGACATTTGGCGCTCCCGTTGCATGCCAAATGGCACTCCAATTCTTGCCACGTGTACATACTCAATCAATATATAAAGATTAAATTAATTTAAAAAAAAGCATACACATTGAATATATAAAAATTAAAGGATCAGCCACTTATGAAATAATTTAAAAAGTCATTAATTGGATAAATTTGGACCATACTCATATCGGAAATTTAACTATTTTGCTGCAAACTTATTGAATTATTAAAGGGATATAAATGAGCATATGTAACTGAAAGACCAACAATTTATGACGAAATTTAAAAGGTCACATATGCATATCATATACTTTGAATGTATAACTTAAGGGACATAAAATCAAACTGATGTGGTGTATACTTATTGAATTATTAAATCTTCCCTTACTCTAAAAGTGAATTCACCCTCGCATTGTTTCATCATTTTTATCTGCCCAAAATATCCATGCATCAACTTGTTATTACCGTATCTACCACAGGTGGAATCAGAAGTGGTTTCAACTGGGAGACGAACGGGTGTACAGTTCAACAATCTACTTTGTCTACTCCCTTGTCACCGTTCCCCTTCCACTTTATCCTACAACTCATCGTCCCTTTCATCTCCCCGCAACCTCTCAACCTCCACCCACAACCTCCCTGCTACTTCCGATTGCTCCCGCAACCTCTCCTCCGCCACCTCCGATTGCTACCTCTGCATCACTGCCGCCCCCGACAACCGCTCGAAGTCCTCCAACGCCTTCCTCCACGTCATCGCCGCCTCCAACAACAACTAGGAGTCCTCCGCCACCTCCCCTACCGCCAGCGATGACGACTCAGAGTCCTCCGCAACCTCCCAGGAATACGAGATCTCCACCTCCGCCACCAAAGGCTTCGTCTGCTCCTCCTCTGAGTTCTTCGGGGATTTCAGCAACGGAAGTAGCGGGGATTGCGATCGGAGGTGTTGCAATTCTAATAGTTCTAACAATTTTATTGATTTTTTACTGTAAGAAAAAGAAGAGGAGAGAACCACCTCACTACTATGCACCTCATCTGCCGTCTCATGGCCCAAAAGGTGATTTCTTTTAAAAAAATAATAATAATTGAAGATATATTATCTGTTGTTTTTGCATTTAATTTTGGTTAGTGTGCTATTTTTATCTGTGAAAATTTGATTTTTTTGGGGGTTTTTTTGATTAATAATTTCAGATTATTAACTGTTATTCCTGCATTGAAATATAGGTCAATCTGCTGTTTTTATCTATGAAATTTGATTATTATTATTTTTTAACCCAGTTTATTATCTGTAATTCTTGCATTTTGATTTATGGTGTACCATTATTGTAGAGATTGGTAAAAGTCTCGAGGGTTGCATTTGGCTTCAAATGGGATTTTTTTATTTGGTAATAATGGTGGAATATAGAAAAAAGAGTATTTGATGTTGATTATTATTTCCAAGTAAATGGTGGACATAATCTGTTGTTGCATGTTTAAAAGCATAATAATTTTTACTAACTTTTTGGCTTATTTATATTGAGAATGTTAACTCAAAGATAAAATAAAAGGAATAAAAGCCAAAAATAATGGCTACATGTGTACTGAAATTGAATTGCATAACTTTTGTAGTTATAAAAATAAGGGCTAATTAATTGAAAATTTGAAGTGCTATATTTGCAAGTATCCGTCTTCATTGTAGATGAACGCATTCATCTTTGTTGGATATAATAACAAATATAGGAAAAAAATTGTAGCAACTTGCTCGATGTTGAAATGCTATGATATACATTTTTTATTCTAAATTGTTAATGGAATATATCAATTTTGTATTTACATAATCTAGTTGTTACCTTGTTGACAAGCATGCCACATCAATTATGCATGTCCAAAATTGTGTATTAGCCTTTTCCAGTTTAATCTTCCTTCTCATGCATTTCAGCTTGATAATCCTTTACTGCGTTTGTTACTACTAATCTCCAGATAACCCAAATGCTCAGCCACCTCAGCAGTGGCAACACAATGCTCCTCCACCGGGAGGCCACGTGATCACAATCCCGCCGAAAGTTAATCCTCCACCTGGTTACGCGGCTTACGCCTCAAGGCCTCCACTCTCTCCGGTGCGCCCCTCATCACAACCACCGCAACAGCCTTACATGAGTAGCAGTGGCGGTTCCGGGTCGAACTATTCTGGTGGTGAAGCTCTTCCCCCTTCCCCTGGCATGAACCTAGGCTTCTCAAAGAGCACATTCACGTACAATGAGCTGGCGATGGCCACGGATGGATTTTCTGATGCCAATTTGCTCGGACAAGGAGGATTTGGGTATGTCCATAGGGGAGTTCTCCCGAACGGGAAAGAGTTAGCGGTTAAGCAGCTGAAAGCAGGAAGCGGTCAAGGGGAGAGAGAATTTCAAGCTGAGGTGGAGATCATTAGTCGCGTTCATCATAAACATCTAGTTTCCTTAGTCGGGTATTGCATCACCGGATCCCAGAGGCTGCTTGTTTATGAGTTTGTTCCGAACGACACCTTAGAGTTTTACTTGCATGGTGAGCTCCTTTGTCTTCTTTATATCATTATATGTTATTGTGTGTTAGACTAATTGGGAGTTTGTTTCACAAGACTAAATTGTTAGCGGACTGGACTAGGAATCCGAGACTGTCAGTCTTGGTGCTAAATTTTATAGAGTGTTTACGAGGATACACACGTCTAAGCAGTGGAGACTGAACTCTGGGATAATTGATCCCACCTCCCCTCAGGATAGATTGGTTCCATTTTTGCAGTTGAAATAGTCCAAAAGGATTAGTCCTAAGTGCTGTTTGGAGCTTAAAAATGAAATAAATAAGGGACTTATTTGGGCTATTCCATTATGGTCCTGCCAATGAAAAACCCCACATGGATAGATTACAAAACTTACTCATATTTAGACAGCGGTTTGATGAATGCTCTTGAAACCTATGCTGTATTTGTTAGCAATTTCAATGAAAGACCATAGAGTTGCCAATGTTGGAACAATCATGAAGAGACATTTTTGATAGGCGTGAAATATTTCAGGAAAGGGAAGACCTCCAATGGAGTGGAACACAAGATTGAAAATTGCTCTTGGGTCTGCAAAGGGACTTGCATATCTACATGAGGACTGTAAGTACTGTTTACTCGTATACTTGTTTCCCATCACATAATTATTGGTTTTTCTTATAGGAATAAACTGTATCTGCAGGTCATCCTAAGATTATACATCGAGACATTAAGGCAACTAATATACTATTGGATTTTAACTTCGAGGCAAAGGTAAAAATTCTTTGCTTTAAGTTAAGCACCGAGGAAGTATGAAAATTTAAGCCAAAGTGCCGCTCCATTTTCTTCCTAATTGTCCTTATCTCATTCGTTGATTTTGCGTTCTGCCTTTTTGCTTCATACATTGAGATGTGGTTGGTGGGGTCTTTTGTTAAACTTGTTTTCAGAAGGAAGGGATTGCTTTTTAATCTTGTAAACTCAGCCCTGATATGTTAATGAAGTGGCTGAAATGTATGAATTCTTTACCTGTTTTAAGTTATTTATTTACATTTTAATTTTCTTTTCAGGTTGCAGATTTTGGACTTGCCAAGTTTTCTTCTGATGTTAATACTCATGTTTCAACTCGAGTTATGGGAACCTTTGGGTAAGAAAATGTCTCATGTCTGATGTATTTTGCTTTGACTATGTCCAGTGCTTAAGAAGAAATCTAGATTCATTATCTGTGTTCAGCACTACTGTAACAACTTTTTGTGCCCAATTCTTTTAAGAACCTGTGTCCCAAGCTTCAATATGTGCTCGATATAGAAGATCTTTATTTTTATTTCCTACTCTATGCACTGACATTTTAAATGCAATTGACCAGTTAGTTAATGCCTTCAATTTTCAGATACCTGGCTCCTGAATATGCCGCTTCTGGAAAACTTACGGATAAGTCAGACGTTTTCTCATATGGAGTTATGCTTCTGGAGTTGATTACTGGTCGTCGACCTGTTGACTCAAATAAAACTTACATGGAAGATAGCTTGGTGGACTGGGTAAGTATTTTCACTCAAGAAAGAACTATTTTTCCTTCCAAGTTAAAGTTATGAATGTTTTGATTTTCTTGAACTTTTTTAAGTAGCTTCTTTTGAAGAAAATTTTCCTTCATGCTATTTTTGGCTTACTTGATTATATATTTTCCATTCTCATGGCTTATATATCGACTTTATGGTAGGCGAGGCCCTTGCTTACAAGAGCTTTGGAAGATGGAAACTTTGACACCCTTGTTGATCCACGGCTGCAAAGGGATTACAATCATAATGAGATGGCTCGCATGGTTGCATGCGCTGCTGCTTGTGTTCGCCATTCAGCACGGCGCCGACCACGAATGAGCCAGGTAACTGTTTCTACGAATAAAACTTGGATGTTTGCTCATATCTAGGAATCAAAATAAGTCTATGCTGATAGTATGCTTGATGAGAAATAATTGCAGCATACTAGAAAGGGGATAATTTATTAAAGAATAAGCCAAGCGGCTCACCAGGCCTATATTATCCGTTCTTGAGCCAAGAATGTTAGGCTTCAGAGTGGAGCCTTTTTCTAGGGAAGGCCAAGCAATGTTTACAATTTTATTTTATTTCTACTTCACCTTCTACGTAAGCAGCTCAGCAGGCCTATATTATACTACCTTTCTTTGGTATGATTGTTTGGACTCCGGAACCAATTCACCGATGGAGTTCCTGATTCAGATCCTTTTGTTTCTTTTAATGATTAAAATGGAACGTTTTCTTTTTCCCACTTGATTTGAAGTTAGGACTCTGCTCCATCGTCTACCTTTTCATATTATACTTGAAAATCTTTAGAGACCAATGAGCAACTGAATAAATATTATGGCTTATTTCCATGTCTGATCAAGGAAATCTAAACTTTGGCAGGTTGTACGGGCCTTAGAAGGAGACGCATCTCTATCTGACTTGAATGAAGGTATCACACCTGGACACAGCACAGTCTACAGTTCTCATGGAAGCTCCGACTACGACACAAGCCAATACAACGAGGATATGAAGAAATTTAGAAAAATGGCTCTGGGGTCCACCGAGTACGGGAGCAGTAAATACAGTGGACCCACCAGCGAATACGGTATGCACCCGTCTGGCTCAAGCAGCGAAGGTCAGCAAACGCGAGAGATGGGAAAATGAAGAAAGATGGCCGAGGCTTCAGTGGGAGTTGGTGACAAACCAATTGCTAGTTTTCGAAATCACTGTTTTCCTTTTTCGCTCCATTGTTGATTCAATTGTAAAGATGGGTTTTGCTTTTGTGAGTTCAGATACCAGAATCTTTTTTTTTTTTTTTTTTTATAATTATTTTTCCTGATTTATATATAGAGGTGATTTTTTTTTTCTCTCCTTGGTATTTATTGGGCGTCGTCTATTACATAATTACTGAATCTTTTATATGTGATGTTCTGACCGTTGAGCTTTGTTTGGTGGTTGTGGTCTGTTGGTGGAATCTGCTTTTTAACTTCTTTTATTATTTTCCGTGTCTACTTGATTGAAAGTTAAAAAAATATTTAGATTGGAATTTGCTGGATTGCATATTAACTCGTAGCTGTCTTTGTCATCATATGATCTGTGTAAATTGTTTGCATTCATATATTATCTTGTAATATGAAAAGCAAAAAGAACACTACAATTAAATTGTACTCTACTAATTGCTGAAGCATTGATTGGTTTCCAATTGTTATTTCTGTTTCTTCTGAATCTATTTTTTGAAAAATATTAGCATGGAAATAATAAGTTTTTGGAAGTAAACTTTATATTAATGTGATTGTGACAAATTTTTTGTGAGAATAAGTAGAATAAAGCATATAGTTATATTTCCCAATTTTCTCTGAAATGTGCTTGTGGATAGTGTTTGATTAATCCAGTAGCTTCTAGTTATTTATTATTATTATTATTATATAAATAAAGGTGCCACCGTTTTTTGGAGTAAAATGTGGGTTTGCACATGGGTGGCTCTTTTCTTGTGTTTTTGGTTTTCTTTTCCCGTGAGTGGAATGGTGAGATGTCTGCCAAAAGAATAAATGAATGTAGTAGTCAAAACTCTGAAGGGACCACGATGCCCAAAACATCATAGTAATATAGAAAAATTAAATTTTGTTCCTCCATGGTGTATAAATATGTTTATTTTAGCGAATTAGTATGGATGGTATATGTGAATATAGGACAGCCAAATTGATCCGGACTGGCCCGGTCCGACCTATTTTTTCGGGTTCGGGTAGGCTCTCCTGGGTCCACGTTAGTCTTCGGGTTAAGTTCGGGTCTGGGCTTATAGCCTATACCCATACCCTACCCGAAGTATAGCGGGTCTTTGGATTTGGGTCCGGGTCCGGGTTCAGATCCGGCATTTTCTGTTTATATATTTATAAATTTTCAGCGGACTGTGGGTCCGGGTCTCAGGCTTATCCGTCGGGTATGGGGCGAGGTCAGGTGAGAGGAAATATGAGGGAATCCAAGTCCTACCCAAAATGATTTGAGTAAAATTTGAGTAGAGTACTGGATCGCGGGTCATCTTAATACCTCCATGTGAATATGCATTGGTAGACACTCACTTGTATAAATGAACACATGTTTATTCAAAATTGATGATGCATAAAATATCTCTGTCAACGGTTGTTAGAAACCATGCTGATGTTCTACCAGGCCCTCACCACCATCTTATATCCATTACATTGCTTTTAGCTTTAGAAATACCTTTTAAAAAAAAAAAGAATTCCTTTTGAGAATCCTTTCTAAAGAGAATTAGTTTGGTATTTTGTAAAAATGTAATCAAAAGTTTATCCTAACTTGGGGGAAAAAAGTCTTCATAGATTAATAGAAAGAGTACAAATATTACTCAAGTTATCATTGTAACTAATGAAAAAAATAGAAACATTTGTTGATAAACGATTAGCTTTGGGTTTATTGAACACTTCTAGCTGGTGCTTTTTATTGGGAAAGCACAACCACGGGCATGTAAATTGCGGAATGTAAATTTTACAGTATTTGATTTAAATACTGGGCGGGTTAAGTTGAAGTTCGGTTTATTATCGAGTAGAAACTTTATTTCCATTACAGAAAATCGTAGAATTAGAACTGAAACTCTCAACAGAGATTCACCACCATATTCTTACAGAAATATTTTTTCGTCATTCTTCAATATTTTTGGCATGGAAATTATGTATAAAGTAGATATTTCTGATTTATACATATTGGAAAGACATATAGTCACAGAGGCCCTCTTTTATATGGAAAACTGATCCTCTTTTCTTATATAGCTTATAATTTTATAGCCCAAATCTGATCAAAGGCTCATAGAAGTCCAGTCTACACACTGTTCAATTTGGGCTTTAAGGGAACAGATGTAAGAGTGCTATGAGAGAAATATATTTATTTAACAAATGTTTGAATTCCAGCAACAATTACTAACTTTTTGAAACGGGATTCATCTTATTTGAGATTTTAGTTCTCCGTACGGCACAAACGAGTCTAGTCGAGTCCGAGTTGGTTATACTTGGACTCGACTCAAATTGAAATAGCATTACTTGAGCTCAAGCTCAACTTGAGTTTCAATTTACATCAGAATTCAAAGTTCACTCAGCTAAAAACTATATACTCGAGCTTGAATCAAACTCGATTCGGAGATTCTATTTTTTTATTTAAATTTTATTTATTTACATATATATATATTTTTGTATTAATACTAGCACACGCACACATGCTCTGCACGTAGTTCATAATTTATTATCTAACAAAATATTGTATATTAACATAAGAGTAAAAATTAAGAAATTATTTCAAATAATTTTTAATAAAAATATAAAAGTGTTATAGTTATCATTTATTGAAATTTTAAATATGTATCACATAGAAATTTTGAGGTATATATGTGAATTCGCTGCACTAATTTATACTTTTGAAATTAATATAATATTTAAATATTTTTGTTAAGTTTGGTAGATATGTGTACAATTGTAAATTATAATTCATTCACTTTTAATATTTTTATTTTAAATTGATTAAGTTTTGTTTTTGTGATAATTATCAATCAAAATATTTAAAGATACAATATTATCTCTTAACTAAATATATGAATTTTAAAAATAATTAATTTATCATTTTGGGTACGGTGACTATTGTTACAAATAAATAAAATGAAGGACAAACTTGGAATAAAAATTATATGAAACAATTTGTACAATTGATGCTTTTTATAGAGTAGTTAGATAAATATAAATTTTATTTTAATATATTCGCGAGATAAATCAGATTGAGTATCTTGATAATCAAACTTAAATTAAGTATAAAAACCGACTCAAACTTGATTCGGTTTATTCGAGTCGAGTTCGAGCAACTAGTTAAAAGCTCCAACTGCCTCCACGCCAAGAATTCATGAAGAAATAAAACTTATGGTGCCAATTTAGCTTATTTGTTTACAAGCCAAACAGTTATCTTTTATCTAAAAGTCTCATGTTTACAAATCTTTTATGAGGGAAACAAATTAATTTGGAACCTTCCTACGGCTATGTACGGTGTGACGAGCTCCACATGGACACAAGGATTGTGGAGCGTGGACTGCCCATAACTAAGTTAAAAAGCTTCTCAAAATAAGCGATTTCGACTCCCGCTTGAATTGATCGAATGCGCTTTTGAGTCTATATACAGGATTAGACCAAGAATACGTACATTCTTGTACTAGGATCTTAATTGTTGATCTAACGCTTTTAACGTATTTGATGGCATGCTTTTTTGTTCAACCCAATGATTGATGTTTGCGATTACACACAATCACGACGATGATTATAACTAATGGTGCACATGGTTTTAACAAAAATTCTGTTGGGTCCTCATAGTTTCAGTTCAAACACAATTAGCCCCTAATATTTGAAAAAGGTAGTAGGTTTTGTCCCCGACTTGAAAAAAAGAGTTTTTGGTCTCTTTCATAGCCTTGTTGCAGTACTAACTTTAAAAAAATTAAATTAAATTACAAATATTACTATCAAAGTTTAACTAAGTAAATAAATAACGACTTTCATTATATATGAATTTTTATTTTTTTTAAATAAAA
>MKEJ01099657.1:0-13339 GCA_001753735.1 Embelia ribes | reverse complement strand
TTCTTTTTCAGTTTCTGTTCGAGTAAAAAAAATATATAAAAAAACAATAATTAAATATCACTTGCTCTTGGTCTCTAAACAAATCTTTCCTCTTGCATATGAATAGTTGCAATTTTTGCCAAGAAAAACATGAAATTTTTTAATGTGAAGAATATTTTTCAGGCATAGTAAATAGCATGCACAGTTTTGGATCTATGACTAATGTTTGGATATTGTATTGTATTATTTTATTGATCATACTACTTTATCGTATCAAACTTATGTAATATGTCAAACTACAGGACATGGGTTAGAAGATTATCCATATTTTCAGAACATAACATGTTGTATGCTTATTTGCATGTCAATTGAGGAATTTGTAGATCTCATATTTTACTATTTTTTCGACACTGACATGATATATGATGATACTTACTATGCAAAGTTCGGAGCCTATGAACATGATTTTTATGGTTGCCCATTTGATTTATTCCAAAATATTTAAAGGGACAAAATAATTTTTACAGCGAAACAATGCATACAAGGTCATGTGAGCTACTTGATTATAATGATGTTAAAGCTCAACTTGATCAAATTATTATAGGGAATAATGAAATTAATGAAGAAATAAATAATTACTTGAATTGAAATTATTTAAAAAGAATGAATCTTAGTTTCCTAGATCAATAAGAGTCCCTTGGTTCGATAAATCCAATATTTTATTGGAAAAACTACATCGTCTCTAGTATACTTGCTAGGCTCTTCTGGCATGATATTTAGGAGCGATCAGCCAATTACATAGCTTTTAAGTCATTTTATTATGCATTTTGGTCTATTAAACTTGTTATTTTTGGATTAATTGTTTCGTGACTTATTTGCAAAAATTTGGTGTAAAACGAGTTACAAAAGAAGCATTGATGTAAATTGATAAAGATGATGGATGAAAACTCTACTAGGATGATAATTCATGTGAGAATATTGTTGTTCAGGCATTATACAAGTCATCAAAACTTTAGACCACAATTGAAGTGAAAATGAAATTGGAATTTGTAATAGCACCAATCCGACCGATCATAAAGCATCTAGGCGATCGATTGGGTTAGTCAATGAAAATTAATTTGGTCAAACTATGAGGTTAACGCGCCAATCTGATTAGGAAACATCTTAAACTAGCCTTAGGGGCATTTTTGGGAGTTAATAATCATTTCGAAACCTAGTAGTTTGGGTTATAACCTATCATAACATATTCATCTTTACTTTTATGTCTTTTTTTCTCCTTTCTCTCTCAAGACTTGGAGATTAGGGTTCTTGATGTGACAATAAGAATTTCACCTCTTTTAATTTTTAAGTTTTATTTTGTTAATTCAATTACTATTTTTCTTTATTGTTCTTTAATTTATTATTTTCAATTTTTTGCTTTTCAATTCTATACAATCCAACTTTATGTGTTTCTCAAGTGTTCATACTATATTTATTTTTAATATGCTGGGCTAGTTTTCTTGATTTTCTAGTGAGATGAAAATATACCGAGGTGACTTCCAATTGATTAATTATTACACGAGTTTTATAAACAGTATCAAAGTAGATATCATTTTAGATATCAATTGATCACATCTTTTTAGTGGTGACATTACTTATAAGATTCACGCTTGGTAACCTATTTTGGTTGTTTAGCTATTTTACTAGTAATTTTTTAAAACTTAGGTGAAATGGTAGGATTTTCTTAATTTGTAGTTTTTTGTTATTTTGGTGTGACAACCCGAAGCTATTAGGAAATCAAATTTTATTAAGTTGGAAGACAGTTTTTATCCAGAAAAATTAGGTTTATGATTCTAGCTATTGCAGTTTGATATAATGGCGACACTTAATTTATATTTTTATAGAAGGAATTTTATGATTAATTGATTGGTGTGTGTATATTAGATTCAAACTAGGGGCAAGTATTTGTTTTGTTACTTATTTGTAGCATTTCCAATCAACTCCCAATATTACCCATAGGTAGCTTAGGATTTAGTTTTGTTATCGAGTACTTGGCTATTATTATTGACCACACCGCACCCTCGACTACTTGCAAAGTTAAATTCATATTTTGGAGTGATCGAACTTTGCATATTTTAACATTGCTCAGACATTCTTTGAATTGTTTCTTTGGAATTCGGAGTATGCTCTGGTGGATTGGATCATCTTGATATCATTTGGGTAAATATGCTCTTTCCTTGTTATACGTATTGAATTTGATAAGATACTTGAGATCTTCTAACCATTTCTCAGTTGTTTTAAGATTATACCCGTTGTTGAATTCCAAGAGATGGCCTATTTAATCTTTATAGGGTTAATTGAACGGTCACTATCATAGTTCTTGAAAGGTTTTTTCTTCAAAATGATGGTAATTAAGCCAGTTTTTGTACCTTCTTTTACCATTCTATAAATATGTTGGCCTGTATATCTCATTTTTACCACAATCCACAGGATTCTTAGAGAGAAAAATAGTTTAGATATTTCCTTTAGTCTCAGAGTATTTCTTTGAATATATGGATTATAGTTCAAATTCTAGTGATAGCTCGAATGTGTGCAATTTCAATCCTTACAGGGAAGGCCCGATGGTGGACCTCCAGGAAAAGGTAGGAGTGTTAGAGGTAGAGCTGGCCGATAGGATTAGCAGATAGTGGATGTTGATGAGGCGGTAAAAGAGCTAGAGGAGACTTGTCAGGACAAACCCCCTCTATTTCCAGTTGGCTATGAAGGTTGAGGGGTTCCAACTTCAGAACACAGAACTTCAAGGTAGGTTTATTGAGCTTGAGGCTCAAGAGGCAACTCTATGACTGAATAATGCAGAGTTTTGGGTATTTGTTGAGGTTCCGTAAGAGGCTTGGAGGGAAGTACTAGGGAGGCTTTGGCTACAGGAATAGAAGGCACATTTTCTTTTTTTCTTTTGAGAGGTCCTTTTCTACATGGGGTCCTCTATCTTCTCCCGTAGTTAGCTTCCATAATTTTTTCTTTTGTAATGCTCCCCATGTACTTACCATATCTAATTAATGAAATCCTCTTCCTTCTTTCCTTGCTTGCTTTTATGTTACCATTCGGGTTGTCCAAACCTCATAAATTTGGATTTTCTGTATCATATTTTTTTAAACAAATTATCATCATGTACTACTACCTAACTATCTCTGGTCATTTGAAGTGTGACATAGAGTAGTTTATTTAGGGGCATCTATAAGCGAATCCAAGCCAAACTGTGTGGTGCTTGAGTTCGGCCCGATAAAAAAGGTACCTCCCTCGAGCTCAGCTCGACTTATAAACATTCAAGCCGAATTCAAATCAAGTTTTTATCGAATTGAGCTCAAATAGCTCACTAATAACTCATGAGCCACTTGATTCTTTATCAATCCTACCTCACTTTGAACTCCTTATTAATGTTTTGTTTAGATTTTCATCTACTCGTATGTAAAGTTTCACAAAATAATATTTAATCTCAAAAAAGATAATTGTTAATGACATGTTTGACAATTTTGGTGTTAATTTTGAATTTAAAAACATTAAAAATATTTATGTAGATATATCGACGCTATTGGCTAATAGAGGCGAATTGAATTTTAGTCAAGTGGTTTTAGTAGTTATTTTAAAGTAGTTTTTTTTTATATTAATTCTGTTAATTATATGGTATATATAAATATGTATAGTGTTATATATTGCCCTTATTTGAGCAGTCCATGAGCCAAATGGGTTGAGCTACTCTATTTTTGAGCTCGGCTCAGTAATACTATCATGCTCAAAATTCAGCTCAAACTCAGTTCATTTAAATTCAAGCTAAACTTGAACTAAGTATATATCAAAGATTAGTTGACGAAAAATATTTCTTATGATAATTAAAGTATACAAATCAAACAACACGTACCGCCTCATAATTCCAAACATCTTATAATATTTATTTAAGTAACTCATATCCCGAATATAATATTATATTGGAAAAATACTTCACGCTAACTCGGGAATACGTACCCTCGAAACTTTATGCATAAAGATTTACAAAGGGGTGTTACTTCACACTCGAAGTCCAATGAGAGACTCATGCGGTACTTAAACGAGGGTCTGTCCATACTTCGATATAATGTGTCGAGTGCACCTTTTAAATTCTATTTTCGAAAAGTGTCCCGCCTGGGCCCATAATTTATTTTCACAAAAATTTCGTATTTCTCAAAATGCCATATATTTTCACAACGCCACCTCGGGTTTCCCAACAAATATTACTGACTCACACATATATTAATATGCCGCATATTTTCACAAATTTTGCTAATTAACTTACAACAACCTAGTTTAGCCTCATACAATTTTTATTCACATATAGAGCATATAACAGGGTATGCCAAGCACGTCAATTGCTTTTCGTGAATTTGCACGCAACACACAATAACACAAAAATAATATACGCTAATTTTTCATAGAGCTTATTGCACACAACTAATCCGAACAACAAGATTTTGTAAATTTTAACTTGATTCTTCCTCACAAATACGCTGGTCCAATAAGGGATTGCATAATTTCTCTTACTCGGGTTTCAAAATGGGGTCTATGGCTGAAAAACATCACATGCAACTCAGTTTTGATTCTGCCCGTAGAATCAGTCGACTGTTGAGGGACAATCAGTCGACTGATTACCCTGTTCAGATTAAAGACAACTTGTTTTCTAGCTTATTCGGACCTCTGTTCTTCAAATTTACTTTAAAAAAGGCTCAAATGTATCAATAAGCTTCACACTTGACTATTTCTTGAAAGAAATTAATTTTTTTTTACAAAATCATGGTTTGTTCTTATAAAAGGCCATTATTATCTCAAAATCGAGTTGTTTAATATCTTAAAATCTTAATTTCCTTCAAATTTTGTGACATACCCGAGAAGGCAGAAACTTCTTGCCTCAAGGTCGCTAAATCACAACACAAGTTGGCTATGATGCTAGTAGGATGGATATACTAGCTCAAAATGACAAGAATTTGGTGTTTCTCTTCTTTCTTCCACCTTTCTATCTCTATCTCTTTGTCTCTGTTAAATATGCTAGTATGTATGTGTAAGTATGAGAATGTTAACATTCTCTAGGTTTTTCTATAAGTATGAGAACGTTAACATTCTCCAGGTTTTTCTAAGGTTAAGGGTGAGTTTTGGTTAGGGACACATGTCCCTAAAGTAGGACACTTGTCCCTTTTTAAAAACTGTTGCCGACTGAATCAGTCGACAGATTTCATATATTAGTCGACTAATTGTAGAAGCCGATTGTTGATACCTATAAGTCGACTATTAAAGTTAAAATGTGAAATTTCTAGGGTGTTATAGTGCGCATACTTTCTTATGGTTTTAATTCGCAAATTTCGTATTCCCAACCACTTGTTTGGATTATTTTTGTCTTTTTGTGTTTTTCCCTTTGTAAAACCATGAGTAGAAAAAAGAACCGGGGGTATCTGGATACAAGATTAGAGATATGGTTGGAGCTCACTCGAGGGGTTGTAGGTGTTTTTACTTATTTCGAGTATTTGATGTTTTATTTATTTTTAGCCATTGAGCTTAAATATGTTTCCTTTAAAGATGGTTTTAGTTGTTCAATTCATTAATGGACAAAATTACTTATCCAAAAGATGGTTTTAGTTGTTCAATTCATAAATGGACAAAATTGTTTTAAGCCCAAGATGTTGTGATGAGTTAAAAGAATTACTTTGATTTGAGATTCTGTTTAGTGTTCATAATGATTGATTTTTTTTATATGTTTTGTGGTGTAAATCACATGCTCAGGTGATGGTGAATTCCGGGGTGTGACAGTTTGGTATCAGAGCTTAAGGTATACGAAATATCTTGGAAACTAGTGCGTATCGAGTTATGTATAGGAAATCCTCGAGTGAGCTAGATATATAAGTCGAGTAGGCTTCTACGAGCCTGGATCCCTTTCAGTTTCTTTTATATGCCCTTGGGTGCCTTTGTGTAGTTTGTGTGCTTCAATTCATGAGTCATATTTTTTTGAGAAATATTTTTACTACTAAAATTGGTGGTTTGTTTGAGGCAGAGGTCGATGTTTTAGTCTGTGCCAGATAGGCATGAGATACCTTGCCGGTCTAACATAGAGCTCTACTTGTAGACAAAGTTGGACGACAAATTACTATGATTTTCTATTCGAAATTCTTTTATACTTAACTATAATGTGAACATGAGATTGATCTTGGATGATTTGTTTTTGATAAAGTGTATAGTGCGGATTATACAAATACATTGATTATAGAACATATAAATTCTATCTCTCGAAGGAAAAGATGTATGGGTAGTTAGTGTATCGCACTTGGACCGTGCTATAAGAAAATATACCTACAAGACTTGACCATAGTAACAGACTCTACATGATCAACTTGGTGGTAGTATTCGGTATATAAGATACAAAGTATGAGAAAACTACTATCTAGAAGAGGAAAATTCCTGAGCACAAGATTTGGTGATAAGTGTTAGTCGTAGGTGTGTATACAGATTGGATTGAAATCGAGAAAACTAAGTCCCTTGATTTGGGAAACAATGAGTACATAAGGATGTAGTGATTGACTTAATTACAGATTAATGTGTGAAAAGCTATTAAGCTATGAGTAACTTTAGAAAGAGTACTAAAGTTTCATAAACACTTTGATTTGGTAGGAACCAAGTAACTATTAGTCAGAATACATATGATCTTTGAATGCTAATTTAACTATTTTTCCGTATATTTTATCAGTTTTCTAAATTTTACGAGTGGAGTTGGTGAGTTAAGATTAGGAGTGAGAGATATGAATTAAAGTTTGATGGATTGAGGATCCTATGTAGGGTTGGTCAAGTGTATGATTAGGAGTACGTTTATGTATCAAGGTGTCGTGTGATAAAACTAGTGTTGGGTGTAGAAGTTATTTATAATACAATTTCGTCAAGTGACGGACATGATACCTTAATTATTGTGTATTGTTAGGAGGTACTAGAACTAAAAGTTTGAGAAATACCAAATTTAACTTGAGTTATGTGGTTAAAATATTGATGAACGAGTATGAAATATAGTGGGGATGAGAAGTCTAGAAGATCTAGAGATAGTTTAGAATATAATGGTTATTTTTTAGAGATAATTCATTTTAAAGATCGAGATATGAATAGAGCGATATATTTTGTAAATGTTTCAACGGCCAGGTTGTAGAAGAGATAGAGCTTGAAGTTGTGGATTTTATAATTTTGAGTGACCTGACTAATTTCAAGATAGAGTAACTAATGTGAGAATATTTTGTGCAAATGAAATTGGTGGCGATAAAGAAATAGTAGTCAATACAAATAAGGAAAATTGGTAGAAGTTGTTAGAAATACTATGTCATAAGAAAAACCTTGAATAGCGGGGAACATGAAGTGGAAGCGTCATTAGGAATGTATTTTAGTGATGTCATGTATAACGTGAAAAAAATGGGGTCCATATATACTGATTTTGGGACATGTGACCAAAGTTCCATGATATTTGACAAGTAATAAGTACATAGTAAATGAAAATAGATTTTTAATTCAGTGACTTGAAAATTACAGGTGGAGTATAAATATAATAGCAAGGGGAGGACTATGAGAGAGAATAACATGTGGGTTATAAGTGTATATGTGTAAGATAAAGCATAGTATGACTTAGAGTTTAAGAAGACTCGAAGGTAGTAAAATACATATTGGATACTACTTGAATTTTTTTTTATCTTAATTATAGACGTATAATGAGATAAGAGATTTTGGAGATGTTTTAGAATCAGTATGATGAAAAGATATAGCTTGAAGTTGTTTGATTGTATAGATTTGAGCAAAAGTTTAGCTGTGACCAGGTATATAAAAAGATAGGTTACAAGTAAGTAATAAATGAGAGATATTCAGATTAATAAATTATTTGGCAACAAGAGTTCTAGAGATGTGGGGGAAATTTAGGGCAGTGGGAAGAATACATTGAGTATTTGGAGATGTTTGTATTGAGAGATTTGAGTAACCAAGAGACAAAATTGTGTAGTATGATGGGTTGCGTTATGAGGCTCTATATAGGTGGAGACTAAATAAGGGTTGTAGGACTAAGTATTGTGTGAGTATTTTGGAGATGTTTGGTTTGATATTGGACCATAAAAATTATTGGGAGTAAGACTACCAAAATGTATGAGATTGGGGAGTTTATGGAATGTAAAAAGAGTATAAAGGGTGATAGGAAACTGTTGAAACTTTAGGGGTGTTGCGATAAGATGAAGAGGTGGGCATATATATGGAGCTAGTATTTTGAAGATAGTTAATAGGAAAAAGGGAGATACAAAACAGAGTAATAGTGTCAAGTGTACATATATCGAATAGGAGTTGTTAGTGTTGGTGGTGTAGAACTATCTTGAAGATTTTGTGTGTTTCAAATATGGAGTTATTTAACCCTATAAGGTTTTGATATTTGGTAGTATACTTGAGTACGAGACATAGATTAGTAGTGCAGAGAATGGGTTGAGATAGAGAAATGGATGTATACATGGGATAAATATCTTAGAAATGTTTGGAAAAGATTATAGAAGATGAGAGGTAAAGGATAATGTTTAGTGGAAACTTGAGTAAAAGTAATTAGTACGTTATGGATAATGATTTACCTTAAAAAAGATTTCTATAGTTGAATTTATTAAACCGTGTATGTAACGTCCCGAAAATTCCAAGAAATTTTTTCCATTTATAATAATATTATAGAAGCATAAAATATTATTATTATTGTATTATTGTAGACGAAAGTGTATGACATGTTGTTGAACGAAGTATGACGTGTATGAAGTATTTATGAGGTATAGAAGTATTATCAAAGGAAGTATATGAAGTTATTATGTAATTGTAAAAGTATCGAAATAAGAAGAATGCCACATTAGTTTAGAACATAGGATAAAGTTGGAGTTTTAGTGTTGTTTTAATATTAAACGAGATGCCATGACCATACGATAATTAGTACGAAGGAGGAAATAAATTATAATGACCTTAGGATATGTATTATGAGTGATTAGTATGAGTAGAATGAAGTTTGAAGTTGAAGGATGAATTTTGGAGTTGAAAAGAGCATTTTTTCCAGCTCTGAACTAAAGCTTTATTAGTGTAGAGGAGTCATTCGAACTGTGGCATGATGCTGCTCAAATGGAAGAGTCGTTCGAATGGTGACAACATGCTATTTGAATGAGGTTGGGACAGAAATGGAATCGTTTTAAACATACTTTAGGAAGTAGAGGCTCTATTATTTCTTTCCCAGTAGACAAAAGAGATAGAGAGGAGGGCGAGTCCCAAAAATATTGCAAAAGAAGACCCAATATCACCTAGCTCCTAGAGCCAAATCCGAAATCTAAGGGTAGATAAATGATCACTGAAGCATAGAGAGTATTTTGAAGTAAGTTATGAACCCTATCTTGGTAGTTCATCATACTTAGGTTTCCATGCCTAGTTGGTACAAGAAATTAAAGTTGATTTTCTTTCTATATATAATGAGTAGACCATCTTTAAATATAGGTTTGAGTTGATTCGAGCTCGGTTGATAGATCAAACTACTAGGTAAAGAAGAAGACGATTTGGGAATTTTCGCTTAAAAAGTCACGGGGCGACTTCTAGAGTATTTTAATATACGAGCAGAAACGAACCTCATGATAAGTTTGAACGTATGTACATAGATAGAATTTATAATCATATTTTAAGTTTAATGAGTATATTCATTTATGTATGAATTACACCCATCGTATGCCTTATGTTTATTACGTGAAACAAGGCATCCGAGTATATGTAAGTTGTTAAGTACACATTTTGTTATATTATAAGTAGCGTAGGTTACCTAGGTGGCAATGTGGTTGTATGAATATATTTGAAACATGTACGTAAGTATTTGAATATTTATGTAAGTACCCGAAAGACGTATGCTAGTACTCGATGAGGTATGATTATAGGGAAGTAAGGTCACATTATGTCATGACATATATGTATAATGTTATATAATATAGCAAGTGCATAGATACGCATTGCCAATGTAAGAAAGTGAAGATATATAAAGATTGACGACATATGATTAAGCATCAAAAGTATGTTGTATATGAGTATTCGTATTATGTTTATTGAATAACCATAAGAAGCTAGTACATTGATTAAGCTTAGATTGATTTTTATATTCATTTATTTTGTTGTACGTTATAAGCAAGAGTCGGTTACATTTTATCGTGACAATTAAGTATGATGCCTATACATATCATTGTTTTGACATGGAAATTATGTTTAAGTAAGGCATTTGGGGAATCATTCATGTTCATAAGAATGACACGAGCATTAGTATTCATACCACATTCATAAGAATTCATTCTAGAACTATAAGTGTATGCGAATAAGTTACCCAAGGTAATATGGAATGCCCAATTTGGTGTTTAAGAAAATGCAGTATTTTAAGAAGGGGAAATCCATGTATTACATTATCGTTATGTCGTGGCGTGACCATAGTTTACGTTATCATTATGTCGTGGTGTAACCTATGATTTCGTTATCATTATATCATGGCAAAGTCATGGAAGGACATTTAGTAGTCATGGACATTATATTGTCTCGGGTACAAGGAACAACCCATGTGCATTGCATAAGAAGAGGCGCATAAGAAACACCTATGTTTATTTTAACAAAAGCAAAGGGATAAGCCCCATTATTCATTTTTAAGGAAAATGAGATAAGTTTCGTATGCATAGGTGTATTGATTTGTTGAAGTAAATAAGATAAGTCTCGAATGGATAAGTACAGTGATTTATAGTTAAAGTAAATGAGATAAGTCTTGCAAATATAAGTGCATTGATTTGTTATTGAAGTAAATGAGATAAATCTCGTAAGCATAAGTGCAAGATTTGTAATTGTAGTGAAAGAAATAAGTCTCATATGCATAAGTGTATGATTCGTAGTTATAATGAATGAGATAAGTCTCGACAGCATAAGTTCATTGATTTATAGATAGATTGGTTAAGATAAGTCTTGTGTACATGTATTTATATGTTTCCCTTTTAAGTAGTAGGCCTAGACAAGTTATGTGCTCAAATACGGATAGTGCTTCAAAGGTAATGGTTGTATGAGGACACATTTGCTTATGAGGTTATTTCTATAAAATGATAATGTTCATTTTATAGTTTTACATACATGCTATTTACCGCTTAATGTCAAATTTATATTTTTTTTTATTTTTGACCAATATGTTTTCTTTGCTTCTTTTATACCATTATTTAACTATTTTATAGGTTCAAAGTTTGGTTTAGGATATGACTGATAGGCTATGGAGTTGCTTATGCAAGGTACTTTTGTGGCTACAGGCTAGTTGTACGTAATTATATTCAGACTATGAGGATATATTATGATGTATTTTGTAGCACAATCTTATTTAAAGTTGGTATTGTACAAAAGTATAGATATGTTATGGCTCTTGTACATGAGGTAAAGAACATACTTATACCTTCCTTCTTATTATTTTGGAGATTGTATTTCATGGGTCATATTATGTATATCATGGTAGGAGGATTTGTAGTTGGAAAATAGGTTGTAATAGTTATTATATTTCTATTCTTTTATCTTACGTCCCCGAATCACTGATTTCGGGGGCGTGGCATCACAACTCACTAATAGGTATCTAAATGTGAATTTATCACTTAACATATATAATGAAACAAATCTAAGGTGCCATACATCTCTACAACAACCACAATGCCTCAATATGACATCGCCATAAATGCAATAATAATATTATAATGGGATATATAATATTATTAAATGCAAAAAATTTACTCCAAAATTTTGGGACGTTATAGTACAGCCCCTATGAACAATGGCCCCACGGTCGCGACTAGGTCCTCGTCCACATCCTGACCCTCGTCTACTGCCATGAGCCATCTATCACTTCATATTTATAATAATAAGGAAAGAAGTCATTAGTCTTACTACCAACGCCTTCAACACATACAACACCCCACAATAAAAGAATTAATGACGTACTATAATACCCCACTACTCACATATAAAACTCACAAATTCACATGTAATATTCATACCACGTATATAAAATGTCAAGAAATTTTACCACACATTACTAATGCCATACTATAACTCACGCACTACACTAACACACAACTACATATAAGCACACAATACATATAACCCACAACTATACTCTCGATCCTACAGAGTCTACCCGCAAGCCACCAAGTTTTACATAAACCTTGTTAAGCTCTTATACCAATCTGTCACACCTCAATTTTCCTAGAAGACTCGAGGCAAGCCCCGTACCTACTAAAAACCTTGGAGGGTGAGTGTATTCCCTTTTTAGGTAAAAAAGAATGAAAAACATTTATTAGTTTTAGAAATAAAAATAGGGAATCCACACTAATGCCGCAACTTGCCACACTTACATTCTACAACATGCTCGCATATATCAGAGTATGCAAAAATAAATCACCACCAACATAGATAAAGGTAAATGCTTGGTTCACAAGGTACATAATGAGCTATATTCTTCAATATTGATAATGTATATTACATTTTGTTCTCGCCCTAAACATGACTCTCGCCAATAGAGCAACAACGAAATATAAAACATAAGCCCTCAAGCACAAGCACATCACGTCTACTAATAAGCCAACTAATGGTACAAAATAAATACATCACAGTAAGCCTATAAATAAATATAACATGAATATATGGCAATACAACAAAATAAAATCCAAGTACAAATATAATGCCACCCTCAATGGTGTTGTTCGCTAGTCTCGATACATAGTGTTAAAATATCTACAAAAGTAGAAAATGGTGTGTACGAGTTAGTATCCAAAATAAGAACATATATGTGATATTGTGCAGTACCTGCAAGTGTAATATCTATGTCACTAGAAATTTGAGACAAGTTTCTCTCTTGGTTTTGTAAAACTCATATGACTACCTCGTAAAACCTATGATATAATCCGCCAACACTCTTGACGCAACTATAGTGTATCCCTGATTAGGTTTCACAACTTTCATGGTAAGGCGCTAAGAAAGCAAAAATGACTCAACCTCTGATGTAATGCAACTTACACGTAATATCAATTTCTCACTTTAAAACCCACTTTTAAGTTCAATGGCTTGTTTCATTTCAATTTCTCACAAAAACTCACTTTTCTTACAAGTCTCACTATTCTTACCAATTCTCACTTTTTGAAAATTTCATTTTCAAAAACTCACATTTTTTCACTTTGATAAACATCAATATTAATAACCCACTTTTTAACATAAACATGACAATGTTATGCTAAATGCTCACTAATATGAAAAAACATATATCAACAGAAATTTCATATTAAAACTCACC
>MKEJ01099646.1:0-11912 GCA_001753735.1 Embelia ribes | reverse complement strand
ATTGGTACACCCATAAATCAGAATTGAGTCAAATTGCAATAATAACAAACTCAAACCAACACTTTATTGAGTCAGGGTGTAATTATAACACACAGACGATTAATTTACATCATTAAGCTACTGTACAGTATCACTACAGTATTGCTACAGTACTGAAACAGTAATGCTACAGTGTTGGTGAAAATTTGGGGCCTTATATATTGAATAACGTTCGTCATTAACCTCATTTGTCATTTTGCTTGTCAAGTCGTGCAGAACAAGAAGAAGACGCTCATAGTGCCTAAGCACATTCATTTAAGAAGCTGTAGTCGATCCCGTTGTAGCCTAAAGGGTGCATCATTTTGGTACAATTTGGTCCAAGCACTATTTGTTGCAATAATTATTGTGTATACAGTTTTGGTAAAGCAAATGACACTAGAAGTAGTATATCTTGTTAATCGAGCCAAATCTTATTATAAAACTCCGTTTATTAATGGCTCATGTACTCTGTGAGATATGTACTTTGTGATTATAAGAGTTCAGTTATAATTATGTTTTGTTATTGCATAGCGAGGATTGGACATCTCAGATAGCTTTGAAGTATATGGTATAAAATATTATTCTATTTTTTCTAAAATCTCACGCGTCCGGGATTCTTGGATTCCGAGAACATGACAATAAATAAGGGGATTAATCATTTTATAAAATGTTTATGATGAAAAGGTTATTAATCATTTTAACATATATATATTTTTCCAACTAATATTTAAGTAAAAAAATTCCATGGCATGAAGGTCCCTGTAATTTGACAAAACTTTGTGGTCCTGATATGGCTGCCTCGGTAGCATTTTCCAATGAAAAGCCAAATTTCTATTAAAAGAAGACATTTCATCAAACATTTTCATACCGTAATAAATATTATGCATGCAATAAATATTCTCAAGAATTAGTTTCACATTAGTATAATTACTTTATTTTCATGATGCAACTTAGAAACCAAAATGGTTTCTGCATTAAACAGACATGATTACTTAATTTGATTCTGTAATATGTAATCATGCGCCTTATATTTCATTTATGCGAATAAATCACCACAAAAGTTTAGTTAGCATATAATGGTGTTCTATGTCAAAAGTTAAAAGAACTATTAAATCTAACCATAAGATTTTGGCAGATGCAACAAAAAAGCAGAAACCCATCTTATCATGCTCCTCCAACCCGGCATCTGTATTTAAGTGGCTTAAATTTATTCTTTTTTAAGTTTTGTTATATTCGGTTTTAATTGCAAAAGTTATGTATTAATATAGTTGAAATTACTGAATCAATAACGGCTTAATAATTTTATATGTCTTATGATGAAAAAGTGATCATTTTTAACAGTGACACTTTGTAACTAATATTTAAGCAATTGTTTTTCACAACTTGAAGGTCCTAAAAATTTTACCAAGTTTGGGGTCTCAGATGGCTGCCTTTCGTCATCTAACATTTCCATATCGCAATAGATACTTATTATCTGTGCAATAAAATTATTAGTACTAAATTTGATTCTGTAGCATGCAATCATGTGGCTGTTATTTGATTTACGAGAATAAAACACTACAAGATTTTATGTCAACCACGTTTTTTAACTCACATTCTCAAGCCTTTTTTTTTTTTTATCTGTATTCATTAGAAGTTTAATGCGTTTCTGCTTCCCTTTTTGTCATTTGCAAGTGATGAGAAGCCGGAGCTGCACTCTCAAGCTTTAGGCAGAAACGCTTTCCATTGCCCTTACTAACACCCAACAAGCACTCGTCTCTAAATGCAATCATGACCTCAAGCAAGCGTAATGTACAAACCAATAAGAAACCGGCCCTACTCAATACGGGTATATATATATACAAACATACATCAGAAGATCGAACTGCCCTCGTGCTTCTCCAGAATCAAGTTGGAACACCCCCCACCCAATCATGGCGATTTAGAAATGAAGGTTCATTCCTTGCAGACTGATCCAAACTGGATAACATAAGTTGCAATTGTGTATCTATCAGCTATGACTAACATTCGAAATGATGAAAAACCTATTTTCTAATACACTGATGACTTATTAAATGTATCGAGCAACTACTTTCAAATTTTTCTACCAGAACATAAAATTTTGTAACAATTTTTCAGCTGAACATAAATCTAGTGAGTAGCCCAACTAGGGTAATAGACCAGATAATGATAATCAAATAGTCTGAAAAAAAACAAACTAAAAGTAAAAGAAGTAAAGAGAAACAGTTAAATGCAGCACAGGTAGTGTAGATGAAAGATTAGCCATATGTATCGCATAAATTTACATCATTTCGCTTGCCTATATGTCAGCAGAAAAAAATTTCGCTTTCAGTTATTTCACCTTTCTGCTTTTCCTCCACCAATTTATACATTGAATATGAGAGTTAGAAAAGTATAAATCTAGACAACCGTGTTCCCTTGTATTAACGCAGATAAAAACATAAACATGTTTTAGATCAAACCCTCTTTGCCAAAATCTTCTGCACTCCCTTGAGAATCTTGCCAAACCATATTACGTTCATTATACCAAGTACAAAAGGTATTATAAACACCATTAGGAAACCAACCGGGTTCATCTGGCGTACCTGCCATGTAAGTAAAGCACATCCAGTAATTCAATCAATTTAATGATAGATACATGTAACATTTAGATCTGAGTTTTGAATTTGATACCAATGATTCCAGGTGTATAAAAATGTTTCATAATATCAATGTTGTGATCGGATGAAATGCTGGAATTCAGTTCAGCTACCTCAAAAATATAAAGATGCATTATGGAATGTCTGTTGAAACTGTTTTCTGATTGCAAAAATAAAATCATTCAAGGTTATGCATTAGGTGTATCAGTGATCAACTTTAGAGCAATACAAAAGTGTTGCTAATTCATCACAATCCTATATCAGCAATCGTGTCACATGAGAGTATGAAATATTACAGTATAATATCCCTTTCCACGTATTTGAGATGGAAAATTTGACATAATCAAGAATAAAAGATTATGTGCATTGCATAAAGGGCATAAAAGAAAAAAAGAAAAACAGACAATTATTCACATATATCACCAGCTCAAAAGAAGAAAAAAATAAATAAAGGCAGGCATGAATTACCTGATCATAGTGCTGGTAAATGTGGTAAAACATGTAAACAAACAACAAAATCCTTGCAAACTGCAAAAAGAATTAATGATCGTTCATAAGCATATCCGCTGGATGACTTGAAAATACCACTGGAAACCAGCAAAGTTGCATAATGGGCAAATGAAAGTAATAGACATTGCTTAAGGCATGCATGTGAAGCAATTTAAACAAATACTTGGTTTTGGTACATCACCTAAGCTTATATTGTCCTGTAAGTTCATCACAGATTGAGGTAGTCGGAGCAACATATAGAAAGCAAATTACATCGGACTGCTTGAAAGCAAATTACATCGGACTGCTTGATGTTTTTGGCTATTGCAGCCCATCAGGTACTAAAAATTGCATAATCACCGGAAACAATACGTCACACATATTGCCCTCTCCTCCAATGACATAGGGCCAACAGGCACAGGTCATTCCATCACTTTAAATAAACACATCCATATAATGTTCTTACATTACTAAACGACAATTTTTCCCATCTTAAATTTGAAAAGTACACTCTGTCCCCATGAAATGAAAGAAATCCAGAATCTATATTACGTATTCAAGTGAAACGTCTTATTTTTCTTTTTCCACAGGAAGACACAAACAAATGCTGGTTAGATGAAGCAGCACAATCTTGTATCTGTGAAAAGCTTAAATGATAAGAGCGAAAATTTTTATTCTGAAATGAGAAGCAGGTACTAACATTTATCTACTTAAAATTGATAATTAATGACTAACTCACCAGCCACGCAAAAACAATAACCACGCCATTGATGAGATATGCAATTGACTTCTTCAAACCAGCAGTATCAAGATACCTACGTCAAAGAAATAATGATTAGACTAAAAAGAAATGCACAGCTTCTATAAGTGCTCAACCCTAACTTTTGTTTCCGAAAAGTTACCATCTTATGTTGATTTCTGGAGTAGTCATCTCAGAAATAAGCGACATGAACGTGTAAAGCTGTCCTTCCCCAGTAAACATAGAGTATGATATTGCAATTGTGGAGAGAGAGTGATGAACAATCTGCAAATTCAAACAGTAAATTCATGTGATCCATGACGAGAATACTATGTAGCATCATCATGTATTCATCTTTCTTTTACTAATAGGTAAATACATGTAAAACAAACATCATCATCATCAAAATCCACATCTCTAATATTAATTATTTCACTTGTGCCAAATTGGGTAAAGTGTAATTGGCATAACTAGCAGAAAAATTCAAGCCAGATGAACATACTACAGGTTAACAGATTTCAGATTTTTAAGAAGTCAAATGACGGTGATAAGAAGACGCTGCAAGAATGATATAAACAATAAATATGGCGAACCCGAAACATATTTCCGGAAAAAGCCTTTTGCGAAAAGAGGAGCGATAGAGGACCCAAGAAAAGGTTGGAAAAATGAATCAATACAAAAACACAAGCAGAAGACATTAAGGTCCCTGACAAAACAAGCCACAATAGTCCTATAAAAATAAAAGTGGCACCTAAATTTCCTAAGTTTTCCATTGTGACTGTTAATAATGAAATCAATCAATGACTAATGAATGCTCTACTATGAGATTTTTCAATGCTTGATAGTGCACTTACATACTCTGCTCCACCAAGAGATGGATACTGCCAAAAAATCAGTCCAAGATCAGCAATGAAGTAGCCTATAGTAACCTGTTCAATAGCACATTCAGACTAATTTCAGACTGAAGGAACTTTGCTTTAACCGGAAAACGGAATTTCACAAGTTAAAAAATACAACACAATGAAGTACAAATTAAGCAAAAAATAAGATAAGTGATATTGAGCTATCTACAAAATCTGGGAAAGAAGTCACCCACGTTTCTGTTTCGCATTACCAATATTCGTCTTTTGGACATTATTACTATTCTCTCTTTCATTATTTACAATAGGGTTAACCCAAATCAAAATAACACCTTCTTTTGCACCGATGACAGGTTTGGAATTTAAAATCTCTACCAAGTAGTTCCAGAATTAACTTTGACGTAGAATGTCGAGTCGTTTTTTTTATTTTGTATTTTCTTTTGACAGGGGTAGGAATCAAGGTCAAACAGTGAATTAGTATTTGTAAATCAACCTTGCAGCCCCATCTAAAGGTGAGACGCAACAAGACAGAAACCGCGGCCGACAAGGCCAAGTAGTAATCTGCAAAATCCGCTATCAACTTTTAACCAGAGATGACAAATTTTGAGGTAAGAAGTATGCGGCATCCATCAGAAACTTCCACCTTACACTAATACATACATATAATTTGTTTTAATCAAACGTGACAGTATAACTGAGGAAGATCATGAGAAAGAACTATTTTATCAGTTATTCCAGTTTATAGAATGAAAATAGGAAATATTATCGTGCATGCTCTAAAATGTCTAGTGGTGCGGTAGATTCTATGTGTAATGCTAGCAGAACTTTAAGTTGCAACAATGAGAGGATTCAGCATTAAGAGGATTTGCAAATAATATGCAGTTAGTTTATGAGTTCGAGCCTACTGGTGTGATTTTAGCCTGATACGTCCACTATTGGAGCTTCAACTTCACATACTTGGACTAGTGTACAACTGAAATCCCAAGCCCTCACCTCGTATGTGTAAATCAGTCACTCCATGGATTTATAGGATTGACCAAAACTTAGCCATGGTATGGGTATTGACAGCATTGCTTTTATATGAATCCAAATCCTGATTCATTTGAAGCCTCATTCAAACACAAGAGTAGGCAATCACAATGGGGTTTCCACTAGATGCATAGTGTGCAAGCTGTGTGATTGCTCACGGCAAGACATTAATGTAGCAAATCCTTTTACACTTACAATCAATAAAGCTTCATATTTCAGTTCATTACATTGGATATGTTTGTTCCAAAAAAAATAACTAAATAAGGATACAAACAGGAACACGTATTGGCTTGTTGTAGGTTGATTTATTTATCGAATTGCATAAAATTCACAATTACATAAAAATTAACCATTTCTAGGAAGCCACAAGACATAAAGAAGAGGGGATAACATTAGACTTACTCCCAATGCAAATGTTGATAGCTGTGAGCTTCGGAATGTAATTACACTAGTCTGCTGATGATCAGAGAACAAATCTGACCAGAACACGAAATACAACGAAAAAGCTCCGATGAAAAGTGCATGAATTGTAGAGATCGCACTGCAATATCAAACAGAAAAACATCGATAAGATTATAAAAGAAATAGAAGGAACAATTGCATAAACTTGAAATACACGCAGACCGATTGTTCCACTCGATTTGCTGTATCTTTGTAAGTGAAGAATAGCTCATAAAGTACAATGTGCTGAACAACTGAGAAAGGTCATATATCTGCAAAATTGTCAAATGATAAAACAAAGAAGTACGTAACCCTTATCACCTTTCTGCCCGATCCAATAATAAAGAAGAAAATGAACGAAATAAAAGAACTACATTTTATAAAATTACCAACTTGCAGGCAAACATGCCGCCAAGGATAGACGTGTAAGGAATGAAAGGATCTGAAAGTAGATAGTCCTTAACCAGCACCTCAGCCTGGCTTTGGTAAGATTGTAGTGTCATACCATTTCTTTTAGAAACCCTCATCCTTGTATACTTTTTATAACATCCTTGTAATTACTCTCCCAGCTATGCCAATATTTCTTAAAACCCACCCAGCAACCTGCCAAAAAAAAAAAAAAAACCTCAATACCCATCAATTCCTTAATGTTGCGTCTGATTTAGAGATTTAGGATCCAAGAGGATTTGGTAATAAGGATTTAAAATCATGGCTGTAAACAGTTCCATTTCAAATATATGATAATAAAACTCTAGTACCAACTGTTATTTATCAAAAAACTTTCTAGTATCAACTGTTGCGTGAATTTAGGTGGATCTCATACGCGCTATACAATACACATTATGCATTTGAAATCCTCACGTAGCCAACGCAACCTATATCGACACTTCTCATTCAGGCAGATGCAAATCAATTCCAAGTCTGACGCACCTTCACCTGGAGACGTATATGTAACTAAAAGCACTGGAATAGCTGAACTTATATACGGAAAGGATTAATTGTTGTGTAGAATTTCTTGACATAATGTCTAGAAACAAAAATCATATGGACATTTAGAAACACTAATTTGAATGACCTGCATCACCAAATGTAAAAAACCAAAATTCAATGACAATGCACAATACACCAAAATTCAGAACAATGTGTTATCTTTGAGATCCAATCCTATCATACTCAATCCTACCATGCAATAAATAAACAAAGCCAAAATATACTATGTAATTAAATTATATACAAATAAATAAACTAATCCAGGAACAATTACAGGGTGGTTACCTAAAACCAAAATGCGGATAAATCAGAAGAACCCATGTCCAAAAAAAAAAAAAAATGACAAACATTTTCTGGCACACACTGTGCAATGAAGTTTTTCAATTACGACACTGGAAATATGGGGTATTCTGAAAAGCCCCCAGTGTTTCAAGTTGAACAGTCTTCACTATATTTTTAAAATTCAGAGTACTCTTCACAGGTTCTTTGGTAATTGCAGAAAGCCCCCCAGGTTTTTCGATTATGCTTATTGCTGACCCTCAAGCTCTGAATGAGGTCGAATATGTTTATTGCGGACCCTCAAGCTTTGAATGAGGTTCCCGATTGCTTCATAAAAACCAGTTAGATAGCGTGAACGATGAAACCGCAAACCAGTAATTCCCGTTGGATCCCATTATCAAGACAAAATCACGGCGGATTGGCCCACCTGGTAGTGAGTATTACCGGGATTTTAGTTCAACAAAATGGTTAGGAGTCCAAACCAAAGTCGAAGCAACTGGGAAAGAGGGGCCTAATTTCTGCTCATGTGCTCCCCCTGGATCCGTAGAAAGCGTTATGCGCCACATCAGCGACATAAGTTTACAATTGTAGTTCGATTTGGGGCGCCGCCTTTGTTCTAAAATCTGAAAGCAAATAAGTTGATGTTAAAAAAATAGAAGAAGAAGCAGTTCATAAAGTGAATATCTAGAACATGCACTTAGAATTATTGCATTTGTACTAAAACTAGAGCATAAGAGGTTAAAGTTAAACATGAATAAACTAGAAAATTGAAAAAACAATAAAGGGAAAGGCATACAGAATGTTGGCAACGCAAAAGACATGGCATCTTAAAATTAAGCCTAAAAATTTACAAAAAGCCAAACTACGTGGATGAATTAATTTGTATGAAACAACTGGACCATAGGGTTCGTGTCCACCCCTAGTCATAACGATCATAATAAGGTCACCGAGAATGTTATCCTAGAAAAGTGAATTATACAGTCACTCTGCCAGAATGCGGGTGCACCCTAAACGCGCCCAGTTTCTATGACGACGCCATCTTATGAACAACTTGGTGAATTTGCCTCGGTTAATTATCAGGAGCCTTTTTCTTCAAGTATAATATTTCTTTCTATTTTGGAGTGATCTTATTAGAACAAAAACTCTTTGTAGCTTCTCTCAAGACGATGAGTTTTTTACCTATTGTTGGAATGAAAACAGCTAGCTGGTGTTAGGAAATAGCAATTCTTGAATATGTTAAATAACTAGCTAATACTACATTCCATGCTTTCTAATTGGATTGAGGATTGGAGCCCCTAACTTCATAGCTTTTGTCGTCAGATCGTATTAAAGCTGATCCAACGACTATGACGTAATAAATTATTTTTAATCGGAGCCATCAATCTAATTAGCTTCGTTACTTTTATTGGAACGGCTAATTATCTTGATCATAAATAAATCCATGGGAAATTAAATGCCTATCGAACTAATTTCCAACGTTCACTTCTCACCTGAAAAATCTGACGGTGAAGGAGCAGCTTTTGAAATGCAATAAACAACGATCAAGTCTCTACCTTTTTCAGAATTTTCCTCTTTTGTGGCCTACATGAATACATGGAAAAAAACATAAATGAAAATCAGAAGAAAAGAACAAGGATAAAAGGCCACATATAGGCATACATTTTGTATCTGTACGTAATGTTCATATATCTTGTCAAGATCGTGATAGTTTTTAACTGTCTATTAGCTATGTATTTAAGAAATCGATCCTTTGCTCTATATAAAATGTCCATTTTTGGGGTCGTGCTAGCTCGTTATTGTCGTGTGTCAGGTGGATGTTATTAACGTGCACTATGCGCTAACGGTGTATGGATAATGTGTGAATATAATTAGCCTTTCTGATGTAGTTTAGTAGTTTGTATCAAGGGCATTTGTTGTTGATTACATAAATAAGACGGTACCGGTGATTAAGGAGTGAAAGTTGACGATATGATTATCTAGAAATTAATTATATATTAAGGTTAAACGATATTAAATGTTTAAAATTAAATCATTTGTCTTGTTTTACTAATCTAATCTATAATATTTGACGATTACATCTTTGAAGGCCCAATTAAGGCCAGCTGTAAGGTGACCTATATTCGTTTTATATTTTATTTTCATTTTCTCGTTTTTCATACATCAGAAGTATTTATCTTATGAAACAGAAATTTTTTAAACACATATTACAAAAATTCATCTTTTTCTTCCAAGAATAAAGGATCAATGCAATTTATTACTCTTTCGACATTAGCCTACTAGTCGACATGAAGAAACCAATTTTTGCAGGTTCAATTAATGGATTCATAAAAATTATATCATATCTGAGTTTCTGAATTTGATTTTGGAACCCAGTCTAAAAAATTTGCATCTCTCACGTTTTATTCCTTTAAGACCCTCTAATTAGGGTTCTGAGTTGTCCTAATATTCCAATTTTTATTTTGATCATTGAAAAGTTTTATCTTTAGAAAAATAAAAGAAGGTTAAGCACATACTAAAGTGTTTATTTTGATCACGATTTCTTCAATGACAAAGATTAGACAAAATTACGAAAATAAATCATTTAGCAAATATTTTGAGGAAAGAACAACCTAGTGCAAAGCATGCACCACAAGAACAATGAATACGTACCGTTTAATCCCATGCAACGTAGAATAATCTCCACGTACTTTGTAAACCGTATCCACCCGTCGATCTCCGTAATTACTGCATCCCATACTTGAAGGTACCATATTGTCCACAACAAAAATAGGATGCGGCTGATTTATCTAAGTTGTGTGCTATCACAGAAATGGAGGGTTTGTTTGCTAGACTTTTCGGAGAAAAATATCAAACCAACCTTCTCTTGAAAAAAAAAGAAAAAAAAAAGTGAGCAATTCTTCTCCCTCTCGAATTATGATATCTTACTCTATCGTGTATGTACGTATATATAGAAGGAACGATGGATCTAGACCAGGATAAAAAATAATGATAGGCCTAACAATTTACCCAACAAGGAAAATACAATTAAGATCAATTAATCATTTCCAATATTAATGGTTATATATTTATCATGTCAATAAATGACGAGCCTTTTAAGCACATGGATATTTATTTTTTTTGCTTGAAAATTTATATTTCTCAAGTAGGGCGTACAAATATGTCTACATCAAATTGATACTGCTTGAGCAATTTTTGGATCGGTTTGCATTTTGTGATCACCTTCTATTTGAGAAATCCACTTATTCTAGCTTAAACTGGGGCGGAGCCAACACTATTTTTCTGGGGTCGTCTGGTGAGCAAAATACATGAATATTTTTTCAGCATATTAATAAAAAAATAAATAAACTAAGAACCAAAAAAGTTAATTAGTGGATAAATATCAAGTTCATCTACTTACCGATTCCCAAAAAATTACGAGTAATAAATTCAAAAAATAAAGGGCATTATTAGTGGGACAATCTCTAAATTATTTGGAAAAATACACATAAAAAATTGGCGTTTTTGTGAGTTATAGGGTTACACCAGCAACCCCTACTACCCCTAAACTCATGTTATGTCCCAATTTTTCTATAAAATAAAGACAAGCCACGTACCTGTTAGAAACCTTGAAGAGTGGGTGTATTACCTTTTTAGGTAAAAGAAAATAAAAAATATTTATTAATTTTTGAAAAAAAGTAGGAAAATTCACACTAACACCGTCACTTGTCAAACTTACATTCTACAATATAATGAGTTACATGCTCCAACTATGATAAAATATATTACATTTTATTTTTGTCTTAAACGTGACTCTCGCCAATAGAGCAATAACATAATGTAATATACAAAGCTCATAGGACACAAAATACATCATGTCTAACATAAGCCCATTAATAGTACAAGGTAAATACATCTCACTAAGCCTCCAAATAAATACAATACGAATATGAGGTTGATATATCAAAATAAAATCCAAGGGCATGTCTGCCAAAAGAATATATACAAGGAATAAAGCTACCCTCAACGGTGTTGCTCGCTAGTCTCAACATTTATAGTATAAATATCTATAAAAATAGAAAATTATGTGTACGAGTTAGCCTCCAAAACAATATGATATGTGTGATGTTGTGCAATGCCTGCAATGTAATATCTATGTCACAGAATAGTAATAAAATGCAATACAATATCAATGCAATGCAAACCCACGAGCATATACATGTATTCGTCCACACCTACAAAGACTCACAACTCATAGCTCGCTAGAAATTTGGGTCAAGTGTCTCTTACAGTTTTGTAAAAATCATAAATTATCTCGTAAAACCTATGTTATAATATGCCAATGCTCTTGATGCAATTATAGTGTATCATTGATCAGATTTTTCGACTTTCACGGTAAGGCACTGAGCCTTCTCTTTATTTTTTTCTCGCAATATGAAAAAACGACACAGT
>MKEJ01099640.1:0-28857 GCA_001753735.1 Embelia ribes | reverse complement strand
CCTCCCTGCCTTGTCACGCACCTACACTCTCCCTGCTTCTACCAATACTCCTACGCCGACGGCTCCTACACTTTTGGAATCTTCTCATCCGAAACCTCCACCTTTAACACCACCTCCGGCCACGTCGTCAGGCACAAGGGGCTTTCTTTTGGCTGCGGGTTTAATAACTCCGCCCCCAGCCTGAAAGGGGCCGAGGGGGTCTTGGGCCTCGGCCGTGGGCCCACCTCGTTCGTCTCCCAGTTGGCCCCGCAGTTTGGGAACAAGTTCTCGTATTGCTTGATGGACTACACGCTCGACCCCCCTCCCACCAGCTACCTCCTGATTGGCGGCGCTGATAAGGACACCAGCGCCGCCTTTCAGGAAAACAAAACAAAAATGAGCTATACCCCGATACTCACGAACCCCATCTCCCCTACATTTTATTACGTTGGGATTTGGGGCGTTTCTGTGGGTGGGATGAAATTACCGATCCAAGCCTCGGTTTGGGCCGTGGACAGATTTGGCAACGGAGGCACCATCGTGGATTCGGGCACAACATTGACATTTTTACCGAGTGCTGCATATGATGTGATCCTAACAGCTTTTATTCGGCGCGTTAAGTTGCCATTACTAGACATGCCGACAGTAGGGTTCGACCTGTGCCTGAACGTGTCTGGTGAGTCGAGACCGATTATGCCCAGAATGAGTTTTAGGCTTATGGGCGGAGCAGTGTTCTCACCGCCGCCTCGTAACTACTTTATAGACACAGAGGCCGGAGTCAAATGCTTAGCATTGCAGCCAGTTAATACGCAAGAAGGGTCTGCGGTGATAGGAAACTTGATGCAACAAGGGTACTTATTCGAGTTCGACATGGACAGGTCGCGACTCGGTTTTACACGGCACGGTTGCGGCTCACCTTGACTAATCGAGTTATCATTGGAATAACTTAATTTTTTTTTTTTTACTACTTATTTTTGGAACCAAATGAGTGATTTGATTTTTGTAAAAGGAATTAAATATTTGTGAGTAATTGATATTATTCTCGTAAGTTTGCTATGTCCAAGTTCAAAACTCAAGTAGAGAATGATGTGGCAAGTGCATAATAAATGTACATTTTTGTAGGTAGATCTCTTTTGACCCCTCTATTAACTAATCTCAACTTTGGAAACTAATCTCAACTTGGAATTTGGGGCTCCTTAAGATTTGTTGCCCATCTCAATTTACACCCGAAATTTTCAAGGTAAAGTGAACATCAACTAGAATTTCAAAATATAGCCATTTAATCTCTAAAATACCCTTGAACAATCACCATATGAAATAGGCTAGTATTAATATCGAAGAGTAACGTACAACCTTAATCAGCAAATCGGATAACTTTCAATATTCTATTTTTTTTTATTAATTTTCATATTTAGTGCATATTCCATACTTCCTAAATATCGACTTCTTGTGAAATTATTTTTCTTGCAATTTTTAGAATAAATAAAATAATTTTACCTATTTATTGGGAAATAACTAGAATATATGTAACGATCCATAATATATGTTAGCAATTATAGGCAAAGTATAGAGTTAAGCTAACAAGGAATTTATTCTTGGTTAGTATAAGTTAGTAATTTATACTTATATATCATCATATGCGTATAAAAAGATCCTAATTAATATAGGAGTATTCAGCAGGATTGGGATAAATGAAAGTTTGTTATTTAGATTTATGAAATAAAAAAAAAATTAAGTTCACCTCAAATAATCAACCATAAGTAAATAGTTTAAAGAGGAAGGTATAACGTCCCGAAAATTCGAGTAAATTTTTCACTTTAAATAAATTTTATTATTATTATGCAAGTTATAGTTATATTTATTCATTGTGTCACACTCGAAATTCCGAGAACACGAGAATGTGAGAAAAAGAAAATAAAACAAAAGAGAGATAAATAAAGAAAAGAAGAGAAAAGACAACAACTACATCTATGTCATTCTCGCCGTATAAACATAATACAATCGCATCTATAAAGCGATACTACACATTAACTAAAGTAATCCGTAACATAATATACATGTAGCATGTCTGCAATATATATATAAGTAACCATCACAACTATAACTTAAATAAAGAACCAACACCAACAACAAAAATAAAATATAAACAACAACTTAATGACAAGTTTACATACACCACTTCAAGCTAAACGTTTGGCAAAAATGAGAAAGAAATTATACATTATACTTCTCCAACTACAAAATATAACTTCAACACTTCGCCATCTCCATTATACTATCATAACAAAAATTCGTACAACTCGAGCATCCAAGTAACTAAGAATGCTCTACGCTCGCCTCCATACATAAAAAACAATGCATATAAAGAAATACTTGAAAAGTATATGGTTAGACGATCAACTCTATTATAAAAAGGAGACTGCGCAGTATATATGACATGAATGAGCATGCTACAATAAATAAAGAAAGTAAACAATACTCATGAATGCTATGATGAGTCATGAATCCTACGTACGCCACAATTACAACACAAGCTACTCAAAATTCGCCCACGTACTTTGTCATCGCATAACGCCTAAAACTATAAAGTTGGGACTGGTATCTCTTCGCTTTTCATAAAGGTGGGTTACTCCGCATGGTGTGTGGGCACCTCTTGAACATCGAGACACATCTTGAGAAGCAACATTTCAACTTGGCCTTCGCTCCACCCTTGGCCAATATGACTACCTGCACCACCCCCTGGGGCAACCGTAGTCCAGCCAATGGTCGGCCCTATTCCTCCCTGCCATATGGCTGTGACCAGTCCTGTGACCTCTACTCGAGTGGTTGTGGTTCGGGTTCCAGGGGATCTCTAACTACAACCGAGGCTTGCAGGGTAATTCTTTCCATCCATCTTTTTGCCAAATGTGTCATGAGACATGAAACACTGCTATTATGTGTCCTTATCATTTCGATCATGCCTATCAAGACTCTTCCCCTCAAATGAGTGCTTTTGCTGCTACTGTTCCACCACACCAACAGATACATAGTTCCATGATTCTATGGCCACTCATCATATCATCTCAGATATCTTGGGGGTTGACTCCTGCTTTGGCAATGATTGTCTTCAAATTGGTGATAATTTAGGTTTGCAAATTACCAATATTGGTTCAACTCAGTTACCTGCAACCAATATTGCATTTACTCTTTTTGATGTTCTACATGTATAATCAATTTGCAAGAATTTTATTTATATCAGTCTGTTTACTTAGGAACATAATGTGTATCTCGAGTTTCACAACTCTTATTTTTGTATTAAGGACGAAGCAACGAGGAGACTTCTTCATCAAGGACTATGTAAACAAGGCCTTTACCCTTTTTGCCCATCATCCAAACCCGTTCAGTTTTCAAACTGTGTCGGCATACGTGCTCCTTTTTATGTTTGGCATGCTCATCTTGGGCATGTATCGTCTAGAGTTGTTTCTTCTATTTTATCGCTATTTAATTTTCCTAGTTTTAATAAAACTACCACTACTATTTGTGGCCTGTGCCAATAGTCTAAGAGTCATCAATTGCCTTTTTCTATTTTTGAATATGTTTCTACTGTTCCGTTTGAATTATTATTTTTGGATGTTTGGGGATCGTCACCTTCTTTATCAATAAATGGGTATTGTTATATTTTGACTGTTGTTAGTCGTTATTCACATTACACATGGGTTTTTCCTTTAATATTGAAATAGGATGTTTATTAAGGGTTCACAACTTTTCAAAAATATGTTGAATGCCATTTTAATACTGAGATTAAAGCAATACAAACTGATTGGGATGGTAAATTTCGCTCCCTACGTACATTAAACTTGGCATAATGTATTGTTCACCTTTGTCCTTATACTCACCAACAAAATGGTATTGTTGAATGAAAGTATCGACATGTTGTTGAGACTGGCCACATTCTTTTAGCACATAGTGCCTTGCCACTTAACTATTGGGTCGATACTTTCGGTACGGCTTGTTTTACTCCCTTAACTGGTTTTTCTATTGACGATATTATAGGTTTTATTGCTGCCCTAGCCCTGAATTCGCCGTCAAGTCTCTAAGCAAACTTAGTTATTTTCTAGGCATTGAGGCGTTTCGTAGTTTGGATGACCTATGCTTAACTCAGTAGCACTACATATTAAATCTTTTATCACGGATCAATATGCTACGTGCCAAGTCGATTGGGTCACCAATGTCCACCGCTGTGGACCTTGCTCTTGATTCAGGTGATCTGTTCGATGATTTGTCTCTTTATCAGAGTGTTGTTGGAGCTTTAAATTATCTTGCTTTTACTAGGCCCGTATGCCAATTTATGCATATGCCCACAACTAATCATTAGTCAGCAGTAAAACGGGTACTTCGGTACCTAAAAGCCGCAGTTCACTTTGGGTTGTTGCTTTGACCTTCGACTTCTCATGTTTTGACACTTTTTGTGATGCAGACAGGGCGGATGATTATAATGCCTATCGCTTCACTGCTGGCCATTTTATTTTCTTTGGTTCCAATTTGGTTGCTTGGAGTTCTCGTAAGGAAGCTACAATGGCTCGGTCTGGTTCCGAGGCTGAGTATCGGTCCATTGCTGCTGTTACATATGATATAACTTGGATGCTATTTCTTTATTGTGAGCTTGGTATACTTCTTTTCTCACCACCCATATTGTGTGTTGTGATAATGTTGGTGCTATGTATCTTGATGAAAATCCGATTTTTCATGCTTGCACTAAACAAGTCGAGATTGATTTTCAATTTGTGCGTGAGTGGGTGGCTATTCCCTTCATTTTTTTTCGCGATCAACTTACGGATGCTTTTACTAAACCACTACAAGTTCCGCGCTTTGTTATCTTATGGAGCAAGCTTCAAGTTGTTTCTTTGCCTTTTCGCTTGAGGTGGTACGTAAGCGATGACGGCATTGAGTGCTAATGTGGCCGGTGGTGTTGACTTGTCCGGAGATAAGGCCAAGGCTGTTGTACCTAACCAAATTTCAAGGTCAGATTAGATTAGTTGTTTATTTAGTTTTCAAAGATACGCTTATTTTCTAGTGGTTTGGTTTGTTATTATCTTGTATATACGAAAACGTTGCTGCCATCATTCCTCGGTGTGCAAACCTTGAGCCTATTTGTTTTTCTACATAATTTATTTCTTATTATTTTTGCAAAACTTAGGACCCGGCATTACTTTTAAAAAATTTATAATTCTAACAAAATACAGTAAATTCGTAACATGCATATTAAATTTTGAATATGTATATCTTTTTTAGGAAAGGAAGTTAGTACTCTCTAGTCCACAAATTATTGCACAACATGTATTTTGAAAAAAAATTAAATTATAATAATTTAATATTTAAATATAACAAAAATAGCAAATTTATATTTTTGAATATAAAATGAGAGTAAATTTGACTTTTTTACTAAATTAAAATATTAAATCATTATATTTTCAAATTTAAAAAAAAAATGTATAATAATATGTATACAGAGGGAGAGTAGAAGATTGTAAAATGAGTGTCACTACAAAGCAGGAACAATTCCTTCTCATCAATTGGGAGTAATAAAGGTTTCCATACATGATGTAAGAAAAAAATGAACTTCCTTCCTTACAAAATATTGATATAGCACTAATATTAAATCATTAAAATTTTCAGTAGAGGATCTCATTCAAAATATGATGTAGAAAATTATTTCAATATTTATTAATGCTCCCGCTCATGTCCATCTCCTTCCAAACTTTTATTTTTTTACTTTCATTATTTGTTCCTCAACTTAAAAAAAAATAAAAACTAAGAGTTATTATTAATTTCATTCACGGAAATGAAGTGTCTGGTTATCATTGAGAAAATTTGTAGCCCTCAGTTGTGGCAAGTGGGTACTTTTGTTCATGTGATACCTGTCTTCCCCATGCACTTACAAATTAGTTAATGTTCTATCCGTAAATTCACATTTCGTTATAAATGTACCTACATATATGTATATATGTCCCAGTGGATAAGGTGACTAGCCAGCGGGTAATGGGGAGAAGGGTGTCCGACTCATGGTAATATTTTCATTTTTAAAAGCAAAATTTTGTAATAAATTTTTTTATTTTATTTAAAAAAAATTATTTTTATGGTTATAAAGTTATTTCTAGTACTATTAGATACTCTTCTCCCCAGGTGATGATCTAGCCTGGCGCATTTGGGTATTTATTTTATGAGTAATGATATTTATACCAACTTTTATGATCCATAATTAGCCACATCATCACATATTATCTCCTCCATAACAATAGGATGATGAGGCTAATTATGAAACGCATAATTCAGGTTGTATGCGTAATCGGTATGAATATCATTAGTTTTATTTTAAAATTTAAAATTAGTAGTTAATATTAAATTAGTTTTTTAATTAAATTTTATAGAAAAAAATATTTTTTAATTTTAATTATATATTTAAAAATAAACGGATCAGCCAAACACGGATTATCCATTATCTCTGCGAGTCAGCGTGTCTTTCTCCTGTCCACGTTTCCTGCTATTTAATTTTGAGAATGGTTAGGTGTCCTGATTTTCGTATTTATTATTTAAAAAATATCATACGTCAAATAATAATCAATTTTAACTTAAAAAAAAAAAAAACAATTTTGAGTAGTTAAATTGTTTCGTCCTTATTTGGTCCGACTTATAAATTAATAATCTTTATAAAGTATAAAATAATATATTTCTAACAATTTTTTTTTGTATTTATAGGGCTCATTTAGTTTATTATTCAGTAATTAGCTAACAATTATTCAATGAAGTGACTCTAATATAATTCATGTACTCTACCATAATATCCTTGTAAATTAATTCTTGTACTCTCCCATAATATCCTTGTCAATTAACTCATGTACTCTAATTTAATAAGTTGATGAATATAAGTCATGTTCTCTAATAAAATATTCTTGTAAATTAATGATTATTAATTTATTAATAAATGGATATGTAGCTAAATTTCTTAAATCTTTGGTGGTTCCAATTACAACTATTATAGTATTTTGGATTTATTTAACCGCAAATTTTAAGAAAAATATAAGCTTTACGTTAAAAAAGCAAACAAGAAATTTCATTTATTTATTTATTTATTTATTTTGTTTAAGAGAGAGAGAAGCAAGGAAAAGAACTCGTGAGCACAATTTATTTTCATTATTGCCCAAACATATAACACCAAAGCATGTGGGGACCTAATTTTGTAAAGTAATAGATTTGCACCAAATTAGATTTATTTTGGTGGGGTGGGCTCAATCTAACTGGCCCAGAAATATAGTTAGACAGCATTAACAGCTTTGCAGCATTGGCCATTTCTGTAGTCATGTCAGAGAGTTAATTTATTGTTTTTTTATTATCGTTTTTAATCAAATAATTTTTTTTAATTTAAAAAAAAAAATTAGATGCAAATAGTTTATAATTTTTAAATTATTAAGGCCAAATAAATAAATATCCTCAACTCAAAATTACTCAATCAAATGATATTCAGATTTTTATCAAATTATAGCCTAAACTCATGCTTCTTAATAGGCGGTTGTTCACTACCATCCGTCTCCTTGACCAAACCTTCCCCTGAAGCAAAAGATTAAAAAAAGTAATAATAATAAATCTTTTTTTTCATATATGAAAGAAAAAGAAAACTGCTTACATATTTTTTTTAAGTCACTAATTACGTCAAAGTAGTTTTCATTTTCTATATCTTTATTTTTTGGGGGTAATTTTTAGCCCTTAATTTATATGCTTGGTGCGGTTGAAATTTCTCATGAGGGATTTTAATAAATTTTCTGTGTTAAAAATTAGAACTAGAATCAATAGGCATACAACGCAAAGTTTTCAAGGAAAAATAAATTAATTAATAAATTAAACCACAAGCAAAGTTTTCAAGAAAAATAAATAAATAAATAAATAAAACCACAATACAAAGTGTACGCATAATGAGCTTACAAATAATTTCCTAAAGCCAAAGGTAAGAAAGAAACCACTTCAAGGTCATTAAAACTATCATTAAAACTATTATTATCCAATACTAATGGGAGGCAAAATATTCGACATAAAATAAATTTTTTTTATACATTTACAAAAATATTTTTATAATTTTTATAATAAAATTTTATTTATGTGACTCACAATTTGCCTCATATTATAAGATAAAAAATTTCAAGTCAGAGCCCCCCTCTTCTAAAACAAGGAAACCAGATGTTTTCCAATAAATTTCCCTGACATCAATATCATAGCTTATCGATTACTGGGGCTAGTTATAAGCTAAGCTGCTCGCATGCTATTCGAGCTTGTCTCGATAAATGTTCGGCTTGAAAATAAATGAGCTGCTCAATTTTGAGCTCGATAGTGTTAGCGAGCCAAGCTTGAACATAAAATAACTCGACTCGTTAAGTTTGCGAATTGCTCAAAATAAGTATAATATATAGTATTGTACACACACATATATATATATGCATATATATCTTTCATGTGATTAATATTGTAAATAAAATTTATCTCAAAATAAATACTAAAATGTTTCATCAAAAATTTATTTTACCTCTTTTAATATTAATTATTGAGGTATCATAAATATTTTAATCATTTCAAATTTAAAATTTACTTAAAAATAATTAAAATATCGTTAATATTTAACATCTTATAAATTAAACGTCTTGTTTAAGTAATTTTGCATAAAAGTTGAAGGAAATCTAAATAAAAATTAATATTGAGAATCAAATAGTTCCCAAACTGCTTATAAATTTTTTAAGCTCAATTTAATAAAAGTCCAGCTCGAATTTGACTCAAATACCAATGGCCAGATGGGGCTGTTTCTGCATTTTTTGATTTCTCTTTTAATTATATCTTTCTCTCTATATTTTATAAGGGAAAGCAAAACCAAGCATGGGGGGTCATGTTTTCATCAATGGTTTCAGTGACAGCTGTACCGATAGTAGGATATCACTCTCAGTTATTCCATTCACATCATGTGATAATATCCCCTTTATTCGCTACAGTAAATTTCATTTTCATTTTTATTTCCAGATTGAAAATGATATTTGGGAGCCAAATACTAGAGGCGGAAAACAGAGATACTAGGGCAATCTACTTATGTACGGCAACCAAATTCTTTGTGTATTAATGACTCTTCTGTGTCCAATTCTCACTTCAACTCTTGCTTTTTGTTTTCGCTCTTATTTTTTTTGAATTACAAGCATAATGCTATCGCATTTCCGTCCCACCCCGCAACTCGGTGACTGTGTTTGCGGTGTAACTTCTTCCTAGCTTTCTTTACGAGTACTTTGGTTGCTTGGACAGAAACATTAAATCTAGGTTCCCAGTACTCCCGCTCGTTCAAAATTTTATGATAGGTGTAATTTTTTTCACATCATCAAAATTTGATAAATAGCACATGTGAATGTGTAGTTTAATCATCAATTATTAATAGAAAAGAAAAGGGACTGTAATTCGTTTTGGCACGTAACCGAAACCAAGACGGTTGTTTTGAAATGATGGGGTTCATGGCCTTACACAAAAAGTATATCGGCCTATAAGAATTTCTAGAGGGCTTCTAAAATGGACTGATCCCAGTTTCTTCTTTGGACTAATTTTGTTAATTGTATCAAACTTGTAACCTTTGTTGAGATAAAAGTTTTCATCTCAACATAAATACATTACCATATGGTGCGGGTTTATTTCACCCTTCTTTCGGCACAAATGTAGTACTATTCATTTGCATATAATAAGAAAATAAAAGCTCGTTGGTGATTGGTTGAGCGCGTAAGAATCTAAAACATTGTCAAAAATTACCTAGGTTTAACTTACAACGCTAGTAGTTACCTTGGTAGGCGAACTGTAGGTAGCATTGTAAGTCCTGGCCAGACTTGCTGTGGTACAATTACTTGCCTCGAATTTTTATTTACCAAAAAAATAAACAATAATAATAAAAGAAATGAACTAAATGCTTTTAGAAAATATTTTTACACTGGTGGTGGATAGCCCAAGGCAGTTGTTTCAAACTAGTGGATCTTATGGGCTCTATGCTAATAGTAATTTGACCCATTAAGAATTTAAATGGGCTTATCTTAATTTCTTCTTCTATGGACCAATAGTGCCAATTGTATCAAGCTTGTAACCTTTGTTCGGATAAGAATTTTCACTACATAAGGGTTTATTTCTCCCTTCCTTAAGCACATTTAGTTTAGTTTAATTGCACCTTTTTGTGAATGGTAGTTGGGTTTTGGTTGTCTCATCTTTTGTTAATGTCGCATTCAATGGCAAATAAAAGCACTAAGTAAATGTTGCCTTAACGTATATAAGGACTTATCGATAAAGATAGTTTCGTGTTTAAAGAAATTTCTAAAGGAACAAAGTAGAAAGAAAATTAGGAAATAGAGATTTTGCTTACTAGCAATCTTCAACCAATTACGAGAGGTATTTTTTATTTTCAGTTATGATACACGTGTAGAAAATCATGAAGTTATATAACACCTTCATTCTTACATTATGTGTATCGAACTTTGTTCAGAACAAGATCAACGCACAAGATCTAATGGCATCAATACTGATACAAATTTATTGCATGATTGTCGGTGCTTGAATAATTTTCCTAGTTTTATTATTATTTCTCCTTTTTTTTTTGTAGCTTTCACTTTATTTTCTTCTTTTGCACTTGAACAAGCTCAAAAGCTTTTGCCTTTCTTTTCAACTATTAGTACTCAAAAGAATGTTATGCATGCTATACCAACGCGCATGCTCCTTCTAAGTTATTTTTCTCATTATTTATCCTTTTTGCACAAGAGGATATATAAAGTAGACATAAATATTGCTGTTCATATGGTACTCACATAACTTCACTTTATTATGTTTTGATGTTATTAATTTTTGTTATGTAGTGGTTATAATAATTAAGGACTTAGCTTTCGGCTACTTAAGAAATAATATAGACCATACTCTTGCATTTTTCAAATGATTGATTCAAATGCATGACACATTCACAAACAGTTCAATTTGAGGAGGATATCGATTACATGGATATTTAAGAGTAAATCACATAATTTATTTTTTTATGAGGAGCATGAATTTCTCTCCCTAAATTTATTGACTTCTCTTCCTGTTTTTATTTTTCTGAAAATATTTATTCTTCTTGTATAAAATGTGTGGAAGAGAACAATTTTAAAATAATATATTCACATTGGGCCTTGTATCATTCATATTACTGATCATAGCGAATTAATTTTAGTCGTTAGTGTGATTAATTACATTAGTTAGAATTTTACGGTGTTGTGAAATATGTAATGGTTTTGAGATTATTTTTTGGTTAGTGTGGTTCGCATAAAGTGGTCAGTGTGGTTTGCATACGCTTGCCTTAGGATAATTGCTAGGTTGTTACTAAAGCTACTAATCCCATTAAGATTATTTTTTGGTTAACGTTAAATTAATCTAAATGTTTGATAGGGTTTATGATGATAATGATGATAAATCCTATCGAAAATGACTTTCGATAGGAATGAGTGGTATCGAAAAATTTACGTCAACGATCTGACGTGATGTTTTATTTTGTTTCATGTAGCCTATCCTTTACAATACTTGAATGATGACGACGATGACCACGTTTTATAGGGTTTATAAGATTTAGTTGTTCGCAATATTTTTGCCCTTAATCCCTTGAAGGCATTAATCGACTATCTATTTTAGGGACCAAATTTATACTTTCCAAAAATTGAAGAGGTGTATTTTTTGCAATGAAAAGTATGGTAACCAAGTAAAAATTTGCAAAATAATACAGTAAAGAATATCAATAATTTGATATAATTATGTCGTTGGAATAATGACGACTTGTAATTCAAGATTGTCGTTCTGTTTTAGTTTGTTATATTAGTCAATGTACCAAAACACTTGTGGATGACTTTTCTTCAATTCCTTTTTTCTGTCCTTTTTGTTTTTTCCTATATACTTCCGTGTAATATCAGTATATGCTTGGTATTGTATCAAAATAAGCTAAAATATTTTGAGGATACAATAATAATATCATTAGAATATTTGGCTTGGTTATTCTGGTGGGACATTTTAGGTTCTCGGACAAAATCCAGAATAAAAGTTATTTATAGCTTTATATTAAAAAGAAAGGGCTTTTGTGCGCATTTAGTTCAGGAGTTCCGAAGGAATAATCTGAAAGTGACTTTTTGCATCTTTATACCTCATTTTTGGTCTATCAACAAGGCTTTTTTTAGAGTGATGCATAGGGAGAAAGGAAAACTATAGCTAATGGAAAGAAAACAATAATTTTCTCTTCAAGAGTAAGCAATCGTTTGGTCATAGATACATTTGGTGGGGCCAAAATTTTTATTAGCATCCGATTAGCACATCAAACTAAAATATTCTCCAATTAATACACCAATTTAAAGTTTTTGTTTCAAATTATACTCAGCGTTATGGTATCTATTAAATCCAATAATAGTTTAGGATTTTTTTTGAAAATATTTAACGGTGCCAAATATAAGTTGGAACAAGATCTTTAGGTTGGTATACTAATTAAAGAATACCTTATGTTTGTGTACTAATTAGATTTTATGCCAAAATTGATGCATTAATAAGGATTTTGGCCTATTTGGTGTATGAATATGTGCCCATGTACTCAGTCCGTTCAAAAATTATTTGATGTTGACTTGATATGTATTTTTAGGTAACAATATAAATTTATAGATTGAAAATTTGAGAGCTATCCATTTGTGCTGTTTATCTTCTAAAATTCAAATTAGAAGGACTCATGCTATTTTCAAAATTCAATATGAATGGGCCTATTTTATTTTGTTCTAATTAGTGAAATATCTAATTATTTTTGTACATTGTGAATTAAAAATGTAGCCTATTATTTGTGAATGAATGGAATAATATATCATGGTTAAATATCTAATGGGTGAAAAAAAGTCAAGAAATTATTGTAGTTAAACTCTTAATTGCCTTATTGCGAGAAATACAAGCAAAGCCTAGTGGGGTGAACTAACTTTTCATAGAAAGGGGAAAAGAAAATTGATTTTGCGAAGCACTAATAAAAAAACTTTTGCATGTTCGTCAAGTGTATAGATATTTAAAAGTAAAATACTGATATGTTTAAAAGCAAACGTAGATGTCATACGTGCTAACATTATGTCGTCCGGATTTTTAAGATAAAAATCAATTCAATGGTCTAGTCATTTTGTTACTTGTACAATCTTTCTACGTATTTAGTACTTACATTATTAATCTTAAAAACATTAAAAATATATATACTAATATACTTGGGCATACGAATGCAGCATACCTATCATGCCAATACATGTTGATTCTTTGGCGACTTACCTAGTATAGTTTTTTTTTTTCTTTTAATTATATATACTAGATTGCAGTTCACACTATACGCCCGTTGTGTCTATTATATTTTATATCATTTTAATTTTAATTATTTTATAAAATTATATTTTTTTTGTTTATAACATCTTATGTTTTTTCTTTTTTTATCCAGTTATTTATACAAAGATCGGATTCTATAGGATTTATAATATGATAATGTTTTTACAAATAAATAAATAAAAATTAATGCTTATTTAGATTAATTTTACATATGTGAAAATTTTATTATGAAAATAATTTAAAACAACAATATCGATTATGATAATATTTTAAAATTTTTTAAGAATCTTAAATTGATAGGAATCAATTTATAAAAATATTTTCTAGAAATATTTTTATTCTTAAATATAATTTTAATAATTTCTTTGTAAGAAGTTTACTAGATAGTTACACAGAGACATACGTGTATATCTTGGGTTGTGAGTAATCTTTTAGAAAATTTAATTGTAATAATTTATACCAATGTTAAGTTGATATATCTCTCTCTCTATATATACCATGAAATATTTTTCTGAATAATTAATATCAATTTAAGTTAATTTTAGGTATGTAAAAATATTATTTTCAAAAATTAATATTGATTATGATAATATTTTTAAAACTTATAGGGAATCTTAGATTGGTAGGAATAAATTTATAAAAATATTTATTTCTTAAAAATATTTTGATTCTTAAATATAATTATAATAATTTCTATCATTATAAGTTATGATCCAGTTATGTAGAGATATATATGTATATTTTGGGCTATACGTGATCTTATGGGAAATTTAGGTTTAATAATTTTGTTATGGTAAATTTATATATATATGTATATAATTTTAATAATTTTATTATGGTAAATTTTATTATTTTAAATTCCTAATTTAGTGTGACATATGTCAAATAATTATGTCGACCAATATTGTGATTAGAGACAATATAATTTGAGGGAACAATTTTTATATATATAAGAAAATATAAACTTATATGTATAACACACGTGGATATGCAAGATATATTCCCTTTATATTTTTTTGAGTGATCTTTAAACATAACAAAGAAGTTCCTAAATAAGTGATATTTTTATAATTTCAATGATAAAAATTGATAAAAAATTATCTCTTTTATTAATTATTTTTATATTTTTTAAATATATCTATCAATTACTCACAATGGAATAATATTAGTGAGGGTACTTTAGTTTTTTTTTTTTTTCCAAGCAGCTAGACCACTAGAGTTTCTTAGTCTAAGCCCCAGGATTTGATTTGACAGAGCATGTTCTTCAAAATAAGCATTTCATAAGGTGATAATTCCATCAGGAGAATGGAAGCACATAATATATACTCCACCAGATAAGCATCCTGTGCTACAATAAATAATATAATCTCTCTCTTTTTTACATTGTACTCTCTCCGTTTCCATCACGTAAGTTCACTTTTTTTTTTGTCCTAAAGTCTAAGTCAGTTTCCTTTATTAAAAAAGTTGTAGAGAAAATTAAATTAATATGTTCTTATTTAGTGTCATGTTTTACAATCTCAAGATAATCTATCTTAATTAATGAGAATATTTTTGAAAAATTAATTGTAAAATTAATTTCTCTATCTATCTATCTATTATTATTATATATATATATATATATATATTTTAATTCAAATGAAAGTCAAAATAGATGAATCTTTTATGGATGGATGTAGTGACATTTTAGCTGAGATGATTTCACTTATAGACCCACAAATCTTAATTCATACCAAAACTGGTGGTTTCACGTTGCAATATTGGGCATGATTCATGCCTTATTTTTAGTATTAATATGTATGCATGTGTGCAATATAAAAAAAATACAAAAAGGGAAAAACAGTGAGTAAGAGAGAATATTGTTTGTTCTTCTCTGAGTTTTGTTTTTTTTCTGTGTGTGTGAGAGTTGATGAGGTTACAAAATATTGTGTGAGAATATTTTTGTATCACTCTTTGAGAGATTCTTAGTGAATTTTATCTCCTGACAGTTAGCCGAACCACGTTAAAATTGGTGTCGTTATATTTGGTTATCTGATTTTTGCACCCCAACAACTTTTACAAGTGAATGAATATATACTAAGGTGGGCGTCTAATTAAGTGAAATAGAGATACAAGACCACTGCATATAGATCTGGATTTTGTTTATGCGCTTGAATGTTTCTGTACTGTATTTGCTTGATTTTTAGCATTCATCACTTTTATATTTTGTTTATGCGCTTGAATATTGTTGAAATAACGCTTTTAATCTCCTATTATTTAATTTCATGGTTAGGTTGGAAAATAGAAGCGATTAAATGGAATATCCTTGTCTCGAGAAGATAATACTAGTATCATTATACTTTGTCTCAGTTTATAGATTTGAATTTATGTTTATTTGATATTTCCCCTCTTTTATTTGTTCGTCTTGAAGTGAAGAGAAGTGTTATTTTGGTACTGCATTTTGTTGATTTTTAGTTTCTTATCACTTTTATATGTTGTTTCTAAGCCTGTTTTTGTGCATTGGAATGCCTAGAAAGGAATATACTGTGAGTCGAGATGGTAGTAGTAAATTGCATCTCTGTTTATAGATCTGAATTTTTGTTTATTTGATATTTCCTTTTTTTTTTTTGGAGAAACTCTGAAAATACTACTATTAACTTATCTGGAATGAGCATTTAAAAACACCATTTTCAAATTTATTTTCACAAAAAATACGAAAACCCAAATAAGTATTGGTAGATTTTTATTGCTCCTAAAGATGAGGCGAAATAAAGCAGACTAGACGTGTATCACTTTTATCTGTTTATGAGTTGTCTTTGGATATTTGAATGCTGTGAATGTTTTATAGAAAATACTTTAATCTGTTGTTATTTGATTTCAAAATTTGGCTCAAGAATAGAAGCAATTAAATTGAATATTTCATTATCTGAAAAAATAGTAGTACACTGTGTCTCTGTTTATGGATAGTATTAATTTATTTTTGTTTCATATTTCCCGTTGTTTGGCCGTGTTGAAGTGAAGATGAATGTTGTTTGAGTTCTTGTGTTTAATTTTGGAAGATGAAAGATGCATAAATTAGACACTTTATTTGATGTTTCTTCTTTATTTTTCTTCACTTCTTCAGTGTGTTTTTACTGTTTTTTTACTTAAAAAGTGAATAGACACTAAAGTTTGTGTCTAAAGTGAACATGAGAACTTGAATGCATGTATTTTTTGCTTTTTAACTTTTAGATGTGGTTTTGAAAGGTAATTGGGTTTGGCTATCTTTTGGGGGTTTCTTATTTGTTTTTGTTTTCACACATTAACCGTGTCTTAATGGCTTTGTTTTACTTAACAAGTGTAGATATACCAAGGTTGGGGTCTAAAGTGAACATGAGAACTTGAATGTATGATTTGCACTATTTTTTTAAACTTATATCCTGTGGTTTTTAAAGATGATTGGTTTTGCCTGATCATGAGGGCTTCTAGTTTGATTTTGTTTTCACTTTTGCAAGGTGTTTTACTTTTTACTTGCTTAACTTTACATACGAGTAGATACAGCATGCTTGTGTTTTTGTGTAAAGTGAACATCAGAACCTGAAAATAAGCTGTTGCTCCTCATATATGATTTCAATTGCTCATTTCCATTTGTGCTTTAATTTTTGGTTTTGCTAGATGATTGGTTTTATCTGGTTTTCTCATTTCATTATCGGTTTCACTCTAAAATACGTTGATGCTATTGCATTTTATGTCTATTTTTCATGTGTGGTTCAAATATTTGTGGCAATGTTTGGTAATTTTCTGGAGAAAATATGATATTAGTAAATTACTGCACACAGCCCTGCCACAAATAGTTATCTTCTTGATGGGTGTTTAACAAGATAAGGAGATCAAAATGAGAAGAATTTGGTTTTTTAACTGTTTGGTGTACATATATTTTTGTTTTGCAATGTCTTTTACTTGCTTATTTTTACTTTAAAAAGTGAATTGATACTCGTGTTCTTGTCTATAATGATTATGAGAACTTGAATGCAGAATCGTTCTGTTCATAAATGATTCACATTGCTCTCACTGCTTGTGGTTTTGCGAGATAATTGAGTTCAGATGTTCATTTTGTTTTATTTATCAGTCCAATCTCACACGAGTTCTTGTTATTGCATTTTCTGTCTAAATTTTTCATGTTCAGAAAAGATGAAAATACAAAGACCCTAAACACTGCCCTCGACAATGTGATTATTATCTTAATCTTGATTTACAAAATAAAGAAATAAGAATGAGAAGAATTCGGTTCCCCACCGATTGGTTCACAAAAGGTTTAAAGATATAGGACGCATATCCTTTTTCTGCTTTTTCTTTACGAGTTAGGTAAAAGCCTGTGAGGCTAAGGTCGATAAATTTGTACACCATCGAATAAGCGTTCTTTCCCAAATTGGTTATTTTCTTACTCCAAAATAAGAAAAGAAAAATGATTAAAATATTTCCTCAACTAGTTTAGTAGAATTTAAGCATAGAGACAAAAACTAGACAGTGGAAAGGCATGTTCTGCTCTTTCCTCTTTTTCCCAATCTATTGTTCCCTATAAAATCATTAAACTCTAATTTTTGCATTTGGTATCTCTCTGTTTCAACAGGACCACAAGATCCCTACTCATCAACGGAGCGTGATTTCGACCATGAGGGCCTGTTCCTGAAGCATGCCTTTGACTTGTCTCTGAGGTACGGAGGATACAAACCAAGGCTGAGGAGAGAGCAACCGAGTATAATGTCCAAGTCTTGCTGCCAAAGGGAGTGCTTAAGCTTGATCGGGTTAAGGCGGAAATGAAGAATGGGTTGCTGAGCGTTGTGATTCCCAAGCTGAAAGAAGAGGAGAAGGCTGATGGATTTTCTATATGGCAAAAGAAACTCTGTTTATGTTTCGGTATTATCTATGAGTAAGGAAATTGTTGTTCTTCCCATTTGCTACTACTAGTTTAGAACTTTACGTTTTGTAAGGACATTCCTACCAGCCACTGTATGAAGTCTTTCTATTAAATTTTATGGGTTTAATTTTAGGATATATGCTTGTACCGGTACATTTAATACTATTTAATCCCATGAAAAATACGGGTTTTGTAATTGTGATCCTCTTGAACTATGGTACAATTGTTCATATCGAATACTACTATTTTCATGTTTAGGGAATCTAGAGTACTTAATCCATAGTCTTAATTTTAGAGTTTGAGGGAAAGAATAAAAATTTAGCGCATGAGAATGGATATACCGATAGGAATATCAATCGACACATAACAAGGACAGTCCTACCAATCGCCCTACACGGGTACACCAATCCTAAATTTATTTTGGGGACGACTATGTTTTTCCAATACTATTTCTATGTTAGAGGGAATCTGATATAGTTATTCCCTATATTCGGGCCTCTATTTTACACGTCCGGCTATAAGCATAAAACACTTGTCACAAATACCCATCATCAATGTCAGTTAAATCTCTCAATTGATCACCCAATTATCCTATCATTTGAACAAGTCAAATTATTAAAAAAAATAAAAGCTGATCAATTAAAACCTGTATGTATATATATTATTGAATTGATGATCAATCATCGCCTTTCTTGGGCTTTCGGTACTGCTCTTCGACACGCTTGGCCCTGAACAAAACATTGTTGGCGAGCTTCTTAATGTTGGGAACATCGTAGTTCTGAGCTATGTATATTCCGCAGATTGTCCCTGATATGAATACGATGTTGTTCCTTATAAATCCCATATCACTCTCTACTTGTGGATCGAATTTTTGTTGTGTTCTAGGGTTTAAATCTGATTTGGGGATTTGTTCAAGAGAGAGACTTGGAAGGAGCTGCAAAACTTAGCGTCGCGTGTAAGCTGTCAATTATGTTATTTCTTACTTTGTCTCTGTATATATATCAACCCCAGTTGAATAAGTTACAGAGAACAACAAAATTTGTTAAATTTTTTGTAAAAATTTTTGTTTCATAATCCATTTACTATATATATATATATATATATATATTATATAATATAAAAAATATAATATATCATAAAATTATAAATTTCAAAGACATAAAATCATGGGAAAAAAATTAATTGATGTGTTTATGATAACAATTTAATTGATGTGCTTATGATAAAATTTAATTATGTGAGGAATCATAGGCAATGTTTTGAATGTAATTATTATTTTTTATTGTGTACATAATACCTGCAATTAATTCTTATCATTTTTTTTAATATGAGGAATCCTAGGCAATATTTTGAACGTTATTTTTTTTATTGTGTACATAATACCTACAATTAATTCTAATCATTTTATAAAAAAATTAGAATAATTAAATTATAATTTAAAGATATATAATAATATTCAAAATAAAAAATTATATAAAGATCATAAAATTATAAATATCAAAAAAATAAAATTATGAAAAAAAAATTTAATTGATGTGCTTATGATAAAAATTTAATTGATGTGTTTATGAGAAAATTTAGTTGTGTGAGGAATCCTAGGTAACGTTTTGAATGAAATTATTTTTCTTATTGTGTACATAATATCTACAATTAATTCTATCATTTTTAAATAAATAAAATAAAAGAATTCAATTCTAATTGATTTAAAAGTTTGTTGTTACAAATTATATATATATATATATATATCATTATACATAAATGCAAATTAATCCATTTAGCCGTTGGGTTGGGTGAAAATAGCATTTCATAAATTCTTTGTTGACTATAATGATTGTACATAAATGCAAATTAATTCATTTAGTGGTTAGCTAGGGTGCAAATAATATTTCACAAGAGCTACTTCACTATATCATTTATTGCATCATTTTTAAAATGAAATTGAATAGGCATTGATGCATTTAAACACAAAACATGGTCAAAACTTCCAATTCTTTATTACATTAAATAAGGTACATTGTTTTCCACCATGGCACTAGAAACGGGGAAAAAAAAATGAAATTAAGAAAATATTAAATGCAATACATTTCTGCTGTAAAATACAAAATTTATATTAGTCTCATTGGATTCAATTTGTATTTCTCCTCACTTCTCCCTATAGTAAAGAGAGACTTATTCAGTATGAATTCTCGCATGCTATCAAGCATTCATGTGGTATTTTTTAGTTCAATTTCTATAGCCAATATCGTTTGGATTTTGAATTTTGATTCTATTTTGTTTACCATTTTCGTTCTTTTCGAATTTTTCAGAAACTATTAATCTATTGTTACTTTTTTGGCTCGTGCATAATTAGCTCTTCATCTTCCCTTCTCACCTAAAGTATAAATACATACATATATTACATTTAATAGGTACATACACACATACATACATATATACGTACGTACGTACGTACGTACATACATACATACGTACACACACACATACGTGTGTGTGTAAAAACATGATGCTTAGTTGTGTACTCTAATTTGTAATTGTTATAATTGATTTTATGAATAATTTTGCTTGATAATTGTAATTTTAGATGGTGATCACGTTTTACCGATTGATTAAGAAAAATTTACTGAGCAATTTTCAATAACTTCTTTCATGATGATTATGTCAAGCTTATCTACTTGCTCTCTACTTTGTAAGATTTTACGTACATTTTAATAAATTTTAGTTATAACTAGTTATGTACTTGAGAAAATATTTAATAGAGATTGGAATGCTAATCTCAATAAGAATAAGGTACCTTCTGTATATTAATAATTTTCTTCATCTCACTAACCCATAATTTCTCTCTTCATTTTAAGTTTCATATTTATATTGTCATATTTTTCTTTTTTCCAATAGACATTCATTCCAAATTCTCATATCAATTCGTTTTTTTTTTTTATATATCTTTTTATAAATTGGCCTTCAATTGCTTTTGCAGGTACATATAATAAAAATCTACAAGTAAGTGAAATTCTGTCTATTTTCTTGACTCAATTGCTTTACATATTTCTTACAACTTAAGTTGTAGTTTACTCATACTTTCAAATGTATGTACAATGATCATTTACGAGTTAGGAAAAAAAAATTATTTCCTTAGCCAATTTGGTTTTACTTATTTTTTATTGATTATAAATAAGTTGTTACTTCTGCATGTATGTAATGAAGATTTACAATTAAACAAAATTCTATTTATTTCCTTAGGTTGTTTGATTTATTTATTTTTACAGTTTTAATTATATATATAAATGGTGATATTGGCTTATTTTTTTTTCTAAGATCTTAGATTCCATTTGTAAAAGTTTTTTGTTATTCTATAACACAGATGTTCGTGATAATTTGGTACTAAGTGTCACATAAGTACACATACAATTTAGACCATATCATATCATATACAATAAATTAAAAGTAGAATATTCGCATAGAATTGCGCCAAGTGACACTATGAAATTTTGCTATGTGTACAAAATTGAAAAATATTAGTCATTATTATTTTGGAACATAACAAAAAATTTCATACATTTTCTAATTAATTGATTATATTTCAAGATATGTAACCTCCATCATTATTATGATATAATAAGAACACCATTAATAGAATGTAAATAGAATGACTTTTCATTAGCATACATTTTTGTCAATTTTATTATGTTTGAATTTTTGGTTTATATCTATAACTTATATATGTAATTCTATATAGTATTTTATAATCTATTTATTTATTTAATAATATTTTTTTTGGATGTTTAATTTATTTTCACAAATATAAGATATCTTTATATAGCTAAATATTTTACATCTTATATTATTACATTATGATTTAAGTTTTAATCTTTAAAATTTATGTTATCCATATTAAGCATTTACTCAAAAAATTTTACTATAATAGAATATGCATATAAAGTGTAATTTTTATGTATCCAAATCCTTTTTTTTTTTTCCATACATTAGTGATTTTTTTTTACCTTTTTAATAATTTTGTTTCCTTAAGTTTCACGACTTCCAGGAACTAAACAAAAAGAAAACTTTGGGAATACAAAAGATAAAGGTGTATAATTGCACCCAAGATAGTAAAAATATGTATATGTCAAATATTTATGTTTTATAAAAAAATAATAGCATGGGGCTACAACCTAGTATATATATATATATGTAAGAATGGAGTCACGTTTAGCCAAGGGGGGTCAGTTGTCCCTGTAGTTCAGGACAATAATTGTAAAAAAAAAAAATAATTTAAAAGATTTTAAATATATATATATATACAACTTTTAAGTTATATATTTTAAATTGCACCTAGAGGCATATAATAGTGGGCCGGCCGGAATGGAAATAAGCGCGCTGTATGATTATTTGGTCTCAAGTTCAAAACACAGAAGGGACACATTTCTATGTTTTTCATTTGTTACTCATAATTATTATTGTTGTTGGGCTTGGACTGATATTTGGGCTTAACTTTGACCTGGATGAATGGCCCGGTTAATGTTCGGCTTGTAGTATTTTTATTAAACATGTTTATTTCAAAATTTTCATTTATTAGTTATATAAATGAAAAAAAAATGTTTTATTAACAAAGTAATCTAGTCACATGTAAAATCTAATCTAATTATTTGGTGAATCTATAATAAAAATAAGAAAATAAAATCACCGATTATATTGTATTCTTTTCATGTGCTACTAATTGAAGAAGTTAATTTATCCTTCTGTTTATTAAATATTTTAAAATAATGAGTAAATTGGACTAGAAAATAATAAAAAGTTTCTAATTGAGGCAGTGATTTATTGAAAAGAAGATTTACAATTACTAGAAAATTTTTTTTTAACAAAATTGAAATTAAAAATAAAAAGTATTTATTATTTAAAATTTTACTGCAAGTATTTTCTCGCATTAGGGGCTTTGCCACCCCCTATTCAAAATCCTGGCTCCACCCCTGTATATACTAGTAATATAGAATACACTAAGCGTGCATATACGTCTATTTGTGAAAATTTGATGGTGAAAAAGTAGAAATCGAAAAGAAATGAATTGGAGAAGGCTATAAATTGTGGGTGGGTGTGATTTTATGGCATTATGTGAGGATTATAGTGAGATAAATGGGGATCAGATGTAAGCAACATGTAATAAATGAGAATTACTCTTATGAGATTCTATTCAAAGAATTGTAGAATTGTAATTTTGTTTGTTTAATAAGGGTAAATCGGGTATCACATAAAAGTCTACATTTTAATTGTTAATTTTGAATAGTATATATATGGAAAAGACAACTTACCTATATTTTACCAATATATTCGTAAAATAAGGTAAGATTCAGTGTCAGCAAATTATGTATCTTGGAAATTTTTAGCAGTCGGCTGCATTTCTGCAGCTCATGCTTTCGCCCTTTTTAATCTTATTTTTTTCTTTAGAAAAGTTTAGGCTATTCGGAAGCACTTTTTCTGCCTAAAATATTAGTTTTTCTGGCTTAAAAATTAGATTTGAAAATTATAAATGCAATTGATTTTTTTTTTTTTTTTTTTACATATTCTATTATAGTCATAGAATCTACATATTTTTTATCCAAAAAAAAAATGTAACTTATAAATTTTAAGCCATTGAATCCTCAATGGTATGATCCAAAAGCTAAAATATTGTCAGCATATATATATATGTTTGCATAGGGACTCATTTCTCTTCTTAAATTAGCATAATGAAAGTATATTTTACATCATGGTTCTGGCTGCAACAGGAAGGAAGACTGGCAGAATATGTAGTTTGCCTTATTAGTAGATCACTCATCCTCTTTATCTACTTACTATGATAAGCAAGGACATAAGTTTGATAAGTTTGGCTTCGTCAGCTTTTTGGTGTGCTTACCTGTAAATTGGCGAAGAAGAAAAAGAAAAGCACCAATCATTAAGCAGACAACTTTCATTTTCAACCTTTTTTTTCGCGGCTAAATTACACTTTCTCCCCATGAGGTTTCTAACAATGTCAGAAAACCCCCGAAGTCTCTGAAATTATACTCTACCCCCATGAAATTTTAATTCCATTTCATTTTACCCCCATATTTTCTAGGGGGAAAATGAAATTAAGATTATTTGTTTGAATAACTACAAAATTTCTAAAAATGCTCCTTAAATAGTACCATTTGTGTAGTTTTTTGATATAATTTTTAAAGAAAATAAATTATATATAAATATCATCTACTTTTTCTTTAAAATTTGATGATATTCCTTTATTTTTATCAAATATGAGCTTCAAAATTCATAAAGCAAGGAAATGAAGTGAAGATAATATGGTCATTTTACATAAAAATTAAACTTGGGTTATGACTTAGGGCAACATGTAATTTCCAATACGTTAGGGAAAAATCTCAAATAATCAGAAACCTCAAGGGGGCAAAATGTAATGTACCCTTTTTTCTTTGCCACAAATAATTTATGGCATTTCCTTTTTGAGTTATTAAACATTTTCTATTTTGCTATATCATTACAAAATATAGTAATTGTAATTATTGTATTTTTAGTAATTATTAAGAGTAAGAATAAGATAAAAACTTGAGGATGATTTGTCATTTATATTTGATTCCAAATTTGAAAACTCCTTTTTTTCAATTGTTTAAAATTATATACCCAATCAAACAATTCAATTAATTGTCGATAGAGAAAGTAATGCATTTAACTATACAACTTTTAATTAAAAACTTATATTTTTGGCCTGAAAATTTTAGACACATTCTTTGTATGGCTTCTTGGCCACAACAAATTATCAACAACAAATTTGTGGACTGGTAGATTTCGCAAGCATGATAACCCCACCCCTTGTCATTTCTGATAAGATCACGTTCTTTGGGATTGTGAGTATCTTTCACACTTAAAAGCCACATGGTCCCTAACCCTATATCGCTTTCAATGCCCACCTATCAGGAATTGACACGTAGGAAACATGATATTTCAATCATGTTGAGTTCGCCACATTTGTTATTATTGCCTTATGGCAACTCTGGCAATCTATTCAATATCATGAAAGCGGATTATTTAGAATAATTTTGCCAAATTATTTGGTATCGATGGTTTGAATTGTTAAAAAACAATAAGTGATATCATTTGTCCTTATTAAGGCTTGGAGCCACTTTAAATTATGCAAATCGTATCATTCAACTAAGATGTGATTTATTTAGGAAAGTAATACCACTTTCATGATAAGCATTACTTTGTAATAAAACCATGTCACATCCTATAATTATAAATCAAAATATAAATTTCGCTAGATCATTCCATATTTTATAAGATAAGATTAAAATTTAAGAACCTAATAAAAAATTAGGAGTGACTTAAACTGTGAATAATATGAGAATCAGTCGTCTAAGATAGTTTAGTTATATAGCAAGAAGACTTGTAAGGTACACCAAGACAAAGAGCAAGAATGTTAATTCTGGCAAGGAAATAAGAAGTATGGGCAGAAGTTTAAACACATGAATGCAATTAATAATATTTTGTTTATAAATTTAGATAAACAAGTTGGTTTGGATAAAAATGAGTGGTATGACAATGACATGACGATAACTTATTTTGGTCCTGTACAATGAATCATAATATTTTGTCTTGGTTAATTTGTTGTTAAGGGTTAACCAACATCGCATAATTTATTATTGGCAGCTAAAGTCAAGTAGTTTTAAATTAAAATAATCATAGTTTCTTTTTTTTTCAAATTTTAACAAAAAAAATTATCATTTGTTGGATTAAGAGAGAAACTAAATATATTTAACTTAAGATTCCACTTTTTAAGGTTAAATTAAAAGCTTAATAGCTACATGCACATGAGCCATGTATCATTTATAGACACATCTGGTTAAAGCAAATACCATTTAATGGGAAAAGACGCACTATTACCCTATATGGACCATCATTTTCCTTTAAATTTTGATAAAACAAAATGTTAATAAAAGGGCCTACCATTTTCTTATTCCAATCCACAATGGTACGGAACAGAAAAGCATGGAGCCGTGGCTATAGAAACACCAATAATTATATATATATATATATATAAACACTCTCAAAATACATAATAATTTTTTTTTAATTACTTTAGAGTATTTTAGGTTATTCATAGTAATTTTTTTTTACTACTTTATAAAGATTTCTTAAAAATTTAAATCCTTATTTTTTTATTCGTAACCTAAATCACCAGATCAAGAAACGGGAGCAAGAACGGGAGCTTAAAAATATCAAGCTTGTAGACAAAAAATATAAAAGATTAGGAATGAGAACGAAAACAGAAGTAATAATTGAGAGCAGACCCGTTGCTCGGTCCATGCATGATTAGATAACTTATGACGTATCACCAATTTATTAAATATGTGTCTCGTTCACCTAACACGTAGGCTAATAAATCACCTTCAAAAGCCTGTCAAGTTCAACGAGTATGAAAGCAATAGAAATGTCCCTACTTCTTACCTGTAAAGAAGAAGAAAAAAAAAAACCCCTCTTTTTTTTTTGGGTTTTTTGTTCTTTGGTTTCACGTAGTGTACATGTGAAAAATGTCATAAAGAACTGTCGGTTATACGGAACCTTTAATTGGCTAAAGTAATGATTTGGTACATGTCTCTTTTATAACAAAACATGGTTGTTTAGAACCAAGCAAAATAGAAGAAATTAGGGAAAGAAAACCCTAGTATTGATATTCAAATAATGACAAATTTTTTTTTTATCATCATCATCCTCGTCGTTTTGTTTCCTCGGGGTTGAAAGCTAAGCTAATCGTTTCCATCATTTATAATGTTTCTATTCACTTAATCAGCGGCCTATAAAACGCAACGTGAGTTTCATGGTTGAAAAGGGTGTCATTATTGTGAAGAAAAAGTCAAGTCATTTTTAAGCAATTGTTGAAAATTATGATATTCTAAGAACATGGGGAAGTTGAAATTTGAAATGGTTAACGCAATAAATAAATTGCTTGAATTGACCTTAAATATTAATATAACTAAAGAGATAATAATAAATGGTACTAATAACTATGGGCTCAGTCAATTTTTATTTCCCATTTTCTTTTATAAACTATTGTTTTCATTGGGTTTATACACAAGATGCACTTACTCGTGTTTTTACTAACTCGTGTTTTTACTAATCACTTCATTATCTTATTTAACTCTGAAAACAGTGACAGTTTTGAAGATTTAAGTTCTATTCGTTTTTCTTCTTCTTCTTTTTCCTTGTCTAATATTGAGTGCTATACTCTTTTTCCTTGTCTAATATTGGCCAGTCTATTTGTGAAGTTATTAAAGAATTTTTTGGCTCAAACAAATTACGTAAAAAGCTGAATAATATCTGAATTGCTCTCAACCAAAAATACAAAATTCTTCTCTCTCGAGCCATTTTCGGCTTATAATAAGCCTTTGTAATGTTCTCTACAAAATGATATTCCCGCTTCTAGTATTTAGAATGCGACTCATTCTTAATCAAATTATATCACCATTTCAAAATGCTTTCTTGAAAAATCGTTATTTATCAGAAAACACTGCTATTGTGCTTGAATTATTCCATTCCATTAAGACAAAAAATAGGGAAAAAATTGGGTTATGCTGACCTAGCTAAAGCATTTGATAGACTTGAATGGCCATTCATACAATATGTTCTTTCCAAACATAATGTTCTCACTCAATAGATCAACTTGATCATGAATTGTTTTACAACTGTTCATACTCAGGTAACAAAAAATGGGATTCCGAGTCCTTTTTTCTTACCAAAAAATGTTACTTAGATAAGGTGATCCCCTATCCCCTCATCTTTTTATATTATGCTTAGATGTGTTGATCGTCTTTTTATACTATGTTTAGAGGTGTTGATACGTGATATTATTACTGCTACTCATCATAATGATACTACTTCTCTTAAGATAAATCCCCGACTACGGTTCCAACAATGTGTTTTGCGGATAATTATTTTCTTTTTTTTCCGCACTGATGATATTACTATATCCATTAATACAAACCTCCTGGATCAGTTTTGTTTTTATTCTGGTCAAACCGTAAATTGGAAGAAATCTATCATTTTTTTCTCTCCCAAACCTACTGCTCGAAGAAAGTTGGATATTTTAAGAAATTTAAATATAATGTCAAATGCACATCTAAATAAATACTTAGGAAATCCTCTTTACTTCTGAAGATCTAAATATGCTTCTTACACTGACTTAATTTCTAAGTTTGAGGATAAACTGAAACATTGATATTGTAATTGCCTTTCTTGTGCTGGCCGACTCACTCTAATCAAGTCTTACACTTTCTAATCTTGCCAATCATCATATGACTATTTTTGATCTTCCAAATAAAACACTTTATTACATAAACAATTCTATAAAACGTTTTCTTTGGAATTCAACTCAACGTACCCATAAATCACTACTAAATTGGAAAAAGGTTCGTCTTCCTTCTCGTTTAGGTGAATTTAATATCCGGCATCCAAACCACATAAATCAAGTTGATCTAAAATTTAAGCTTTGTTGGAATCTTGTCAATAATCATGATAAACTTAGCTCTCAGCCTCTTAAAGCTAAATATTGCAGCTCTTCATCCGATTTTCAAAACAGTCATACATATGGTTCTATTTCTGGAAAG
>MKEJ01099625.1:10000-15136 GCA_001753735.1 Embelia ribes | reverse complement strand
AGAGGCTCGTGGGATTGACGTGAGTAAAGCCAAAGCAACAGTAGTATTTATATCATTCGTAGGTGCGGCTAACTCCCCATGGGGCAATTCTATTAGTTTCCAAGGTAAAAGAGCTCCCGACCAATTCGAAACAAAAATAAATAGAAACATTGTTCCAATAAAGGGAACCCAAGGGCCGTATTCTTCCCCCCAAAAATGCCAGTTCCACCATCAGGGCCCAGCAAGCAGCATAATTATGTTCCGAGGCTGCCTTTCATTCCAGCAACAGTAGTATATGGTTCAAAACGCCTTATTCCATCCGGTGCGAATCCCCTCCATCACTAGTATAGTGGAGGTGTTATTTGTATTGCAATAATGAATAAATGTACGAACACAAATAATGAGAAGACTGGCCCACTTGTGGGTTCATTTCATAATGTATTTTTGTTTTGAATAAAGAAGCGCGCTCCTGTTAGTGTAACGTAGGTGTCTTTCTCGGTTGATGGATGGGATAAATGCCTATATCGCTTTGTAATGTTATTGTCATGTTGATGCTATTGCTATATTAAATAATAGAATCTAAAAAAGTTGCTTTAGTCCCATTCTTTATAATTGTCTTTCTCGTACTGTGTAAACGAACTTCAAGTCTTAATTGTGTACTCAACAGGAAGCGTCACAGCCTAGGTTTGGGCCACCTCCGATGTCGATCTGCAGTAATAGTTTTCGAAAGTAGTTTTCCGAGGTAGGTTTTCTTTTTTTGAACCTAGAGCTATTTGCCTGCTTCTTTCTAGGCTATAGTTTACCTGTATCATGCAAATGTCCAACACTTAGGTGCTTTCTAAGATCATCCTATATGAAAGATGTATGAAATGTGTGGGTAATGAAATACTTGCTTGCATGGTATGCAATCTGAACGTCCACAGAGTACAAAGGGTAAGACCTAATAAGAGAAATGAGCTTAGCACAACACGATATGGGATAGAAACCTAATCCTAAAAGGAGAAAACCCATCACCGAACAATCATAGGAATAGGTTCAGACCAAGTGACAGAACTCTCTATGAGTTGGGCTACATAAAGGATCCTATTCTAAAATGGATGTAGCTTAACTAAAGCCCAATGCAGGTTGAACTCTATGGAATTTAAGCCTCACTACCCTCTTAGAGGGTTACAAGGAATTTTTGGCCTAATGACAAGAGTTTAAAGTATGGGTTAAACCATAGGTGAAAGATAGCCTACACAAGCTAGGCCTAACACAAGGCCCCATATAGATTCGGCTTAGGGGTTTATGAGAGATTGATTGATGGACCTAAGCTAAACTTATAAGATTTTTCCTAAACCAAAGTCTATAGACTGAATTAGGAGAGCAGAGGTTTAATCCAAGACCAGGAAAGCAAGCTATATCGAAGCCCAATGCCAAGCAAAGCCCTAGACTACAAGTGAAGAAATTTGGTTCAACTAAGCCCTTAACCCAACATGAGGTGGAGCCTTAACCCGACACAAACAAGATGGGACCCTATTAGGATAGTGGGCTTAGTCAGCCCAACATAGGTTGTCAACCAAAAAGGAGAAGCTCCCGTGATTTAAAGTGTATGGATATCCTACCCTAAGACGAGACGATTGGGCTTAGAACAAGACCCATCGGTGGATAAGATCACATCTTCATGACAAGAGGTGTACACGTTAGGCCTCACTCAAGGTAATGGGCCAAACCTAACGAGTCCAAACAAATTGGATCTTATTGTATGACAAAACCACAGATTGGGCTTAATATTCAAGGCCCAGAAAAGATGGGTTGAATCCATAAACCGCTCCGTGGGGTCCAATGACTCTCAGAATGGCTTAGAATTGCACACAATTGCTATAACTTAGGTCTAGTCATAATCCTTATGGGCTCCAGTCGTATTGGATCCCTCTAGTCATTCTCTACCAACTCCTTTCACAGCTGGGATATTTCCATATCTTTCTTTATTGGCCTATTCGAGCAGGTTATGGCATTCCTGTCTGTAATGTAAATGCATCCTTCTTTGATCGGCCCGTTCTGCCATAAGTACCTCTCCTTCGGCTAGGCCTTTCTTCGACGGCTTGGGAAAAGAACTTCACCACTCATGGTCTTCCTACTCCGATCTCGCTTCGGGTTTACCACTATAAGGGCTAGCTGGCTTTCTTTCCTTTTCTTACTTAAACCGCTTACTGGAAGTATAGATTGAAGCCCCTTGTAAGGGACTACGAGCAACTCGCACTAGCCGTAACAGCAACAGGAGTTTGATTCCTCATCCGCTTCCTAGCCGGAAAAGAAGGACTTTCTTCAAGCCAGGAAGAGCACCTCCCTCGAATTGGTGTCTTATCTCAGTACCTATGGCACCAATAACAGGGATAGGGGGCCCCACCCAGTAATAGCATAATTTCCTGTAGTGGGTCATCCATCGTAGTAAAGGAAAGGCGCGCAAATGCTTTTCAGCAGGAATACTGTGAAAGCAAAAGCACTTGCTCGGTCCGGGTAAGCCCTTTCCCCGATCGCTTCGATACAACAGCAAGGTAGGATTTTTTCACTCGATATGAGTCACCCGGTACCTGGTATTGGTAGTAGCATCAGTCTCTTTCCCTTCTCCCTTCTTTTATTTATGTCTTTTTGTTGTCGCTTTTCTTGTCTTCAGAACTTCTTGTTCTACCAGGCAGTCAAGCTCACGTTGTCGACCTCTTGTCTGTCGAAGCATGACTTTTTTGACGAGCAAAGCAATTAGTCTTTCCACATTGCTTGCTTTTGATACCAGAGCGTCAAGTGAGGAAGAAAATAAGTCCACTGACAGTACCTGTTTACCTTTTTCCAACTCGAGACTCATCTTAGTGGCTCTGCTGTCCCAACAAATGTGGCAATTTCAGGTAGCAAATTGTTGGAACACATTTTAACTGCAGACTGCTATGTTAACTTCTCAGGGCATTGGAGATTCACATTCTCTCCTTGTTATAAAGTCATTGACGCTTTCATTGCATTGGCTCTTTCTCGAATGTCTGCTAAATCCATTATGGAGACCTTTTTCTTTGAGCTTACAAATTGGGCTAAGAAGGCTCTTTGTAGGTCATCCCATGTATGAATCGAACCTGGTTGTAGTTGGGTATACCAGGTAAAAGCGGACCCCATTTGATAGAGCAGCTGGTGCCCTAGAGTTCTCATCTTGAGAGATTGAACGATTAGCAAAGCGTCAGACACTCCACAAGCTGAGTAAAAATGTGGCAAATGTTCTTGAGGCGGGCCATTGATGCCATTTCTCAAAATTTTGCTTTTGATAGCCTATGGGGAAAGGAATTGTGTCATAATAGGCCGGATAGGGCTTCCCCAAGAACGGGGGGATTGATAGACGCCCGGTTGTCACGACAACCTTCAGCAATGAGCGTCTTAATATCTGCCTGGCTTATGGGTCTTGTAATTGGCCCTGAATAAGGTCTAGTGCGAGACCTGGTTATTTTCATCCCATTCTCTCATAGAAGAGTTTCGTCTATACTGCATTTCCTTTGCGAAGTAATAACCAAATATGAACGCCCATTTCTTTGCCTTTGGCTTTGAGCGACTGCTCGGCACTGATAGCTCTTATTGGAAACTTGGAGGCTTGTTGAGCATTGAAGACCAAGGGTTGGACGGGAGGCCTTCTTTCTTGCCTTTGAGATCCCTTTCGTTGTAGGGCTTTGCGTCGGGATTGAATCGGAGATGACTGGAGAGATCCTAAGCAGACTGGAAGAGTTGCTATTAGGCAGCTGACTTTGAGGTCGCCCCCTTCGGGAGAGGCTCCTCAGGAGAGGAACCAAAGTAAAAAGTCCGTTGTTCTCCACTCCAGAATATTCTTCCTTAACCCGAGCCAAGGCCTTTGGTATTGGTCTTGCCACCCTTGGAACTTGAATGGTTTTCTGGATCTTGACTTTAGATGATTGGATTGGCAATAGATGATTCTTCCTTTGGGGAACTTGGAGGACTATCCTCTCTTCTCTCTGATTCCAGTCCATAACTTCCTTGAATATAGCTCAGTAACTGCTGTCATCATGACTGACTCGGTGACAGTCAAATTGATTGGAATTTTTCCAATCATAATCTGTATTGGAAGGGTCGAGGTGGTTGGAGGTGAGCTAAAGTGAAATGATGAGGAGGCCCGGAAAGCTGGTAGGCTTTGGGCCGAGCTGTGGGCTAGGCTACATTAGATATGGGTTGAAAGAGAGCTGAGATGACGATGATGCTTGGGAAGAAGCAGACCCGATGGTGCCGAGAATCGAGGAATGACCATGTACTCCTTCCCTTAAGGGGCTCATGGAGTAGCGTATTTCGAAAGAAAGAGGAGGGGGGGTGAGAACCGGTGGCTGCTCACCCTCAGAATCTTCTGACCGCGTCATCCGAGACCGAGATCGGGTGCGGAAGAGACTAGAGGTAACTCCCCTATCCTCCCCCTCCCTACTGCTACAGGGTTTATCTCAAGTTTAGCGGCTCACTGGACTTCAGCCTGATTATAGTCGTCTTTGATTTATCGGATGCACCCGCTTAGTTCTGCTTCCATCACAAGAACGGGGCAGACTATCGGCGTGGGCGACCATCTCCTCTTTTGATATGCTTATAACGGATACGGAAGCAATGATCCTCTTTCTCGTTTGGGTGTCCCTTAATGTAATCTTTCTGAATAGCATTCCCTTTCACTCTAGATCTGGTTCTGAGGAAGAGATTTCATCTGCTATATCGGGCTTCCTGCTTCCTGAGTTCTTTCATGACTCCCCAGACTCATCAGCATCTCAGAGGCTGCCCCGCCTATCTTGCTATCAGTCGTCTCAGATCTCTCTACCGATGCCACCAGACCATCCGCTCCGTTGCAGACGTACTCCCGCGGGGATCCCGAGCCTTACCTCCTTCATTGATTGTATGGAATAGTCCCCTTTTCCAACGCCCTCCCTGATGACCGACCAAGGGGCTTAGCCGAACCGGGCAACCCACGTATGAAAGATCGGAATTCGCCTGGCCGGACATCCAATACATTTCGAGATCACAGTACTGTAAGCTACGAAGCCAATCTCTCTAAATGAGGTCTCAGGTCGGATCAAAGGAAAGAAAGGCTGAAAATAGCGATACCAAAGCTTTTTGAAAGAGAAGAATGCGCCATACCATAGGTTGGTTTATTCCCGC
>MKEJ01099625.1:0-2500 GCA_001753735.1 Embelia ribes | reverse complement strand
AATCAGCTATGAAGACGGGGTCTGGGTCGTCGATACGATGAACGGGAAATCCCCCGATGTTGCTTCATTGAAGTCCCTCATGGAAGAAAAATTGGCTGATGTAGAAGGCTTACCAAGGGGGATGCTTTTAGTCTTGTCTTTGAGTCACAGAAGGATGATCTATAATAACTATTTCCCGGAGGCAGATTCGCAATAAGGGCTTGGCTCTAAACCAGCGAATGGAATACGGGCGAGCCCTCTTACGCATGTAGGGTTAGGATCCAAGGTAATTGAATCCGTCTCACTTCTGCGCTCTTTGCTAGGTTTGAAACTGATTGAAATAGCTTACTGCGCCCACGTGTAACGGTAGGCAGGAATGCTAATTAATTAGTTTGGGGGGTTCGCTAGCTACTAACCCTTTGGTAGGAAAGTCTTTCTGAAAGGGGAGGAAGCGTTGAGTCTTTTACATCATCTTTTGTAGAATTCTCATCCGGGTAAGAAAATCAGTCTATAAGGACGCTTTAGTTCCACTTCTCTTGAAGCGTAATTCCTTCCTGCTAGTTTTCCTATCCTCGAATCTAAGGGGGAGCTTGATTTACGGCGAAGACTTGTGAACATCCGAACATTTTCTCCATCATCCAGGGAACGAATGGGGGTAGCTTCCTCTCTGCTAGGCTAGGAATAGGAAGACTTGAATGAAAAGAATTAGAAAGTTTGGAACTCTAGTACTTCCGAATCCATGCCTTTGAACAAAACCTATTCGGATTAACTGACTCCACCACCGCTTACGGTTATTTGAACAACGGTTATTTCATTTACCGGGTATGAACCAAAAGAAAGAGCTTCAACGGCTAAAAGACTTGCAGCTGATGAAATAGCTAAGGTTCCCTCGGGGACGGATCTTCACTTCTGATTCAATTGTTCGAGGAAGAAGTCTAATAGAAAGAGTCCCCCTAGGCCAATCGTAGATCACAGTCAAAGTAAGCAGCAGCCAAGCAGATGTGATTCTCTCTCTTCCTTTCTTATAGCGAGAACGATCTCGTTCGAAGTAGCTACCCAGCCACTTCTCACTGCTTGCATTGACTACAAGAATGAATCGTTTACGCTTATAGGAAGAGAGTTTTGATACTTACCATCGTCAGACTACCCTGCGAACTTCTTCTTCTTATACTTCTCACTCCTTCTTTCTTATTTGCATTGGAAACAAGATTTTCAGAGTTCTCTTTGATCTCTTAGCTCGGCTCTTAGCCTGGAAAAGAGTCCTTCTTTCTTATTTCATACAATGACCATTGAAACTAGCAGTGAGTATGAATTCATAGTAGAGTTCCTGCCCCTTGCTTGCATCATCTTATCCGTCTTTTGGCCACTGCCTACTCAGGCACTTCTGAACTCTTGTTTTGTTAGGGCATTCCATATGGACTTTCTTGAAAGACCTACCTGCCCAGGGAATGAGTTCTATTACTGGATTGACTTACTGTACCGACCAAAGGAATTGGCTTGCTGCTCTACTACCAGAAAGGAAGAAGAGAATGACATATATAACGAGATTGAAGTATGTTCCAGGACCGACATCTGTGAAAAAGCCGAACTCACACCTTCCACTTGCACTTAAACTGAATTAAGCAAAGTAGTATTCCCTAGGACTGCATTTGTAGGGGCTTACCTTATCATTGCAACTCGCCCGAAGGAATAGCGAATCGAGAAGGCATTAGCAATGGCAAGCAAGTCCCACTCGATAGCTGAGAACTTATACGTGAGAGAATGATTCCGAGGATCCTAGCCCTTCCCGTGCTAAGCGAGTGGAAAAGGTGATAGAAGTAGTATGCTCGATCCAACCCCCATGGAAAGAAAGATCTTCCCAACCCTCCTGGATCAAGAGTTGGTAACATCTGCAACCGCCCTAAGCGTGAAAAGCACGCAAGGGAAGGAGCGCGCAGAAGTCTTCCACGGATGCCACTACAAGGCCCTAAGCGCAAGAAGCAGACCAACTCCTCCATGCGCCGAGCACCCATAATAAACTGCATTGAAGCACCAAAATAAACTAAAGTAAATATGTTTTGACATCTTCTTCTATTTTTTATTCTGGTCTTCTTCCTTTCACCATGTTTCCCCTCAGAAAAAGCGCAAATAAGTTATGCGACTTTAGAAGTGCGACAAGCTCTCACTTGAAGTAGAGAAAAAACTCAGTCAACAGTATCATGGATGCTCTTATTTCGCCAAGTCCATAAGCAACAAAATGCAAATAGGATTGACCACACAAGATTACATGCAACTGCGGCTTATCCTTAATGTTTTCATTTTTGCGAAGTGGGAAACAAGTTGCCAGTTTTGATCAAAGAAGTAGGGAAACAGACATAACCCCCCATAACAAACCTCTCTTTTTCTTCTCTCTTCTCCACTCCATTAATAAGAGACAACTCATCTAGAATCACATTTTTGGTATGGCGTTAAATTCACTCTTCGATTTCTCGGTAAAAAGAAATATGACAAATAGTTATTCGAATATATATATATAAATAAT
>MKEJ01099621.1:0-12106 GCA_001753735.1 Embelia ribes | reverse complement strand
GAAAATACGTGTAGTTAATATCGTTATTGTGTTACATTTTGGATTCTTTTGTCAGTTTACAGAATTTTGACCGTGGAAATGTTTTTTTTTTTTTTTATCGTCGTCGTCGTAAATTAATTACTACTACTTAATTGTAAGACTTCACAAAAATTTCATATACTTAATGTGTTGAATTTTTTTATTTTTCATAATTGGTAACTTGTTATCATTTTTAAAAATGTTCAAATAACCGAATTAATGAATTGAGTTCCGCGGTTGCCTTTTAATATAATAGAATTTAGGGTAGATACGTTCTTTTAATTTCAATTACTAATTCTAAATTACCATTTAATATCCCAAATGTCACTGTCACTATGCGGTTGGTAGAGTTGCCAATCCCTAATATTCGTTGGCCCGCTTTGGTTTTCAGGCCCAGCCCTGAGGCAGCGCAGGCATGACGACCCCCTCCAATTTTTTTTTTTTATTTATTAAAAAAATTTAGAAAAATTGAAAATAAAGAAATAAGAAATTGCAAAAATTCTATGGGGCCCAAAACAATTTCTTTACAGGTAAATGTCTGTTTATATAATTTTATTGTTATTTTTTATTATTATATAATATTTTATCTATTTTTGCCAACTCGTGCCTAGGATTCTCTAAAAATTTTTATATTTTTTTATGAAATTATTTCTAATTGATACAACATATTTCTATGCTTTTGTATCAATATGGATCAAAGATATACTCAATCCATACTGTCTATCTTTCAGAATTTTTAATTAATAAACTGCTAAACCTTTTTGTTCAACTCAAATTCTCAAAATTATCTTAAATTATACTTTATTTTTTAAAAATATAGCCAATATAAAGGGTAATATTGACACAAGTGCTTTCCATCACAAACAAACAAAAAAAAAAAAAAAAACCCAATGATAAATCTCACTTATTACACACAATGACAAGTAATAATATTTGGAAGAGTGGATGCTTCAATGAATGGAGGCTGCTTTGGGCTTTATAGCCATCAGATTCATGCGTATTGCATGGACCACTGCAATATATATTGATTCGATGGCTATAAAGCCAAGAGAAGCATCAATTAATTGAATCTCCCCTTAGTCCGGAATATTTAGCTCAATCATTTAATGTTTATGGCTCATTATTTTTATTTGTTGAGCATAAAAGAGGAGGGCCAGATAACATTCATTCTTATATGGGTTAAAACTCCAATACCCTCCTCTATTATTTTTGCGTGCGGAAATGTGGTGATTGTCAATCATTTCAAAAGTATTATAACTTAGTCCAGACATTTAGCACTAGGTGAAATAATCGTATGGCATCATGAAGGGGTAACAAAGATGGGCACCCATTTATTGCTTTCAAATATTTTTTAAAACATGGTCAAGAAAGTCATTAACCTTTGGTCCTACCTTAACCAAAAATAATACAACCCTACCTTTCTATTATTAAGTTCCCTAAAGATAATTATAAGGTCATTCCCACCCAAGTATCTAATTGTCTCCCCCATTCCAAGCCACTTAATTTTTTATCCACGAGTAATGTTACTGCTCCAAAATTCTTTTTGCCGTTTTCACTTCCGCTTTTATTCTTATTCTTACAGATTTTTGGTCTATGATTGTGATGTTCTCACCCTCTGAATCGCACTTTAGTGACTTAGTACCCATCCCTAAAATTTATGGAACAAGCCCAAGTCAAAGACTCCTACCAAGCGACACGTTTAAGTATTGACAGACCGAGGAAGAGCAGGCATTGGCCTCCAACATATGAAATTTTCATAAAATACATGCATAAATAAAATTTAAATATTTTACGATGCAACAAGCCAACAGCTCCTAATTTCGAAATTCTTGAGACAACTTCGAACTGAGTAGGAGACCCTTTCTATGAAAATTTTGGATGCAGTAGTATTTACATGAACCAAATGTTATAACATTAATTATGAATTTTGCATTCCTTAATTTGTAAAATATTCCTTAATGATTAAGGTACAAGTGTCAATGCATGCCGACAAGAAATTAGGTAACAATAGTTTATTAATTGGATAGGATTGAAAGTGTTGTAAACTTGGACGTAAGAACATTCAAATTTCAGATTAGTTAAATTAATATTTTTAGGTATTTTAGCTATAAAATATTTCAAAAATTGAAAATTAAGTCATAATGCATATGGGACGCTCTCAATTCTTACTTCCGCTCTCACAATTTTTTTAATTACAGATTTGATGCTCTTACGTTCTCGCTGATACTCAGGCCACATATCGGTAACTTAGATTGAAAAAGTGGTGTATATCAAATTATGTAAATAATCAGCTAATTTAGTCATTAGCTAAATAAATAGTTAAATTTACCTATTCATTATTCATTAGCTAAAAGGTTTCTGTTTCCTCATTTTTATTTTTAAACACACATTTATCTAACATTATCTCTTATCGTTCTTGTTTTTCTCGAATTTTCGTTTCTCCTTTTCACTTTTTTTCTTTTTTCTCTTACCCTCTCATTTATTTTACATAAATTGATGCATACAAAAATAAAATATAAATATGTAAAATAAAATACTTGGTAATCTTATGTTATTTTAGCTAATATGGATAGCTAAACTAATCTAAATGCTTATGCAACTTTTGTATGTCTAGTTTTGTCATTATTAGCCAAACTATTCCACAACTTTTCATGCCAACCATTCTGCTTTCATAAATAGCATTGTGCCTTAATTTTTTTTTCTCTCTATATATTTTACTTGTCATCATGAGAATTATGTCTTGATGGGAAGTTCTCAAAACTTTAGTGTAGGTATTCCATTGTCGAAGGATTTTTATTTATTTCACTTCTCTTCTTCAAACTCAATTAAAATTTAAACTTTCTTGCTATATCTCTCTTTTTTATTTTCTTTTTATTTATTACGTTATTCTTTAGTTTTTAATTTTTCTTGATAGACTCGTAGAATTTTGACATTATGGTACGAGAAAAATCTCATTAAGATAACTAGAAGACAAGAGAGTTTGACCGGTATATCTGTGGTGAAAGAAGGTTTCTTACTCGGAGAAAGGATGGGGTAATATTTTTAGCCACAAAAATAAAATTTTATAATAAAAAAATTTAGGAGACAAATTTGCAATTTCATTTAAATTTTTTTATTTTTGTGCATGGAAAACTTTTTTCACTCTTATAATTTTTTAAAAGGTATTGAGCACTCTTTACCCAGCCAAGGTAATGCTAACATAATTATGCTTAGGAATAACTCTAGGCACATTAAAATGTAGAAACATTTTGAATAACTCTAAGCATAATAATGTTAGCGTACGAGAAAATTTCACATTAAGATAACTAGAAGACAGAGAGTTGGACTGGTAGGCCGAGGTACGCTAACATATTACGCCTAGATTTACCCTTCTCTAGTTTCACATTAAAATAACAGTATTATGCTAATATTTTTATGAGTGCATGTTTAGAACCAACAATAAAGATTAATTTTTTTTTTTTTTATAATAATTTATTAGCATTATACAATATTTATTGGAAGTTTATATTAGATATTGAAACTAGAGAAGTGTATGTATTATATAAGGGTAATTTTTGTATTGAATAGACTTGGTGGGATATTTTGCAAGAAATTTGAAATCACAAGGGAATTTTACGCAAAAAATAAAAAAATAAAAAAATGAAGGCACGTGGCACCTGAATAATGATTGCAGCATTAGTTTGCTTCCTGAATCTAAACTCATTGCGAGCAGTCATGGCCCTTAAGCCTGTCTGTATAGTGATTGCAGATGAGTGTGATGTCAAGTAGGATTTCCTGGCAATGTAACGGCGGAAATACTTTTGGATCTTCAGAACAGCCGCTTGCCTACGTAACCGCTCATATAACTTGCAAGCCAGCAGCCCTGATTAAGTGAGGGAAAAGAAAAGAACTAAATAAATAGTATTACCATCTATACATAAATTTATCACAACTAGCCCATGCATAACCACATTGAATGTTTCCCAGATAGTCTAGTCACTAAATCTCATGGCAATTTAATTGGAAACTGATAGTCTACCAGCTTTGTCTGGGTTCTACTTCTACAAGGTTGGTCGGGAGTATGCATCAGGGGGCGAGTCACACACGCAATCGTAAGAAGCCTATTAACACCTTTGAAACTCTTATCCACCTAAAAAAGGTTGAGCCCATTAGGTGGGGAAACCAATGTTGTATATCAAGGCAATACCTTCATTCTTACTAAACGTATGTGGGATCTCATGTGAAGTTAGGGGGTAGAGAAACTGTTCACTTACAAAATCATCTATTGCTGGGGATCAATAATCAACAGAACCAAAAGCAATTACCAACTTCCCAGGAAAAGAGAGAGAGAGAGAGAGAGAGAGAGAGAGAATGATGGTGACCCTTTCACTTTAAGACAACAAATCCAATAAGAAAACTTACAACAAAAGCTTTATAAAACATCAAATAAGGTCACCTCGCCAACATGATTGCAACTGAATTGCAGCTTTCCGCAATGAAATGAACTCCTTGTGAGCAATATAAGTGCGAATTTGCCTCTGAATTCTTTTAGCCGCATTGCCAAGAACCTCCGCTCTTCTCGTATCCAGTTCAGCCATTTGACCAGCTCTCAAGAATACCTTTGTCTTGCCTATCTGCCAAACCGAGCACCTTGAGTAAATACGGAAACAAAAATCTCTGTATAGAAAATTCTATTTACACTGAATTTAGGAAAAAATAGTTAAAATTCCAAGTCAGCATAAAGTTAAGTAAAATTATCAAAAATAAAAAAGGAATAGAAAAATGCATTGACTATCACGACCACCTCAACGCAGCAGAAATTGGAAGCGAGTTATGACATTTAGTGAAGATGCAAAATATAGCATAATGAGGAAGCAGTTTAAGAAAATATTATAGTTACCTGATAGCCTTTCAGACCCATTTTATCAAGAATCATTTGACATGCAACCTTGTCATCATAGCTGCACCAAAAATAACCATGTTTTAACAAAAAGAAGAAACCAGAAATGGAACCAGAAAGGAAGAAGCATTAGAAATAAAAAATAACAGGACACATGCGAAAGTTCTCAAGAAAGCAACTAAACGTACTTTCCCTCCAAGACTTCTGAAGCAAGGACCCCAAAGCGAAGGAGAAACTCGTAAAATGTTCGCCTGGTGGGGTATCCTGCACAGCTGATCCTGATTGCCTCAAGCACACCCTGCATGATAAAAAAATTGGCATGTACCATATACATGAATAAGTAACAACTAATTCGAGCAACCACACGACTCTAGATTGAGTTTCCAAGCTTAAATATGTAGCCGCATGTGAGACCAACAAGATGAAATGTACAGGATATTCGAACTTACACCACAACGCAACTGTTGGATGACATTTAAGTTTTCAAAAATAGCAGGCTTTAGGACATTGTTCGGCTTTACACATCTGATGTAATAAGGTTCAGTTGAACTTAGAGTCTCCATTAATGATTGAAGTTGTAGCTGCAATCCAAAAAATAAATTACAGATCAGAATGTTACCAAGATCAATCTATTGATTTGTGTCTGTCTAAACACTACCCATCAACTAGCACGTGCACAACACAATTTAAGTAGAAATACAGATTATAACCAAAATCGAAGACATTAATCAACTAGAGTGGAGAACTAAAAATAAAAGGCAAATCAAGTAACCACATAATTATATATGGACGGCCCAGTGCACAAAGCAACCACAAAAGTGTCTTAAAAAAGAATCAAAGTAACCAGGATATGACACCACCATTCAATAAACAAACCAGAGCATAGTTGATTAGCAGCAAAATAGAATTGCAACCATAAAAATTTCACAAGAATTAAAATTTATTTATGTCTCAGATGAGGCTTGAAGCTGAAATTCCCATTATCATACTTAGACAAGTCATAATAGGATATGAAGATAAACATTATTTCACGATAGCATAATATTTTACAAAATGTTAAAGGGTTTTCAAAAACCTTTTATGCTACAAGAAGGGAATAGATATCAATTTATTCTTTCATTGAAGTTATCAAGTAGTGATATAAAGAATTCAAAAACCTTAAAGCGTGAACCAATGGAAGAAAATTTGGATGATTTTGATGATTCTTCCGGAAGTGCTGGAAAAAGACCGGACACAAAGGGGCAATTTGCAGCTGTTAATAAATCTTGGTGTTCTGCCACTACGTAGTCCTTGTTTTTGTCTAAAAACATATCAGCTTGATAAGACACCTGCAACAAATGGGAATATTTAGCAAATGCTGCAATGAAAGAGGTGAAAAAGAACATACGGAAAGATAGCTTACTTCTCCAGCATAATGGGATATAATGAAACTAGTTCGAGAAAGCTTTGGTTTCGTAAAGCGCTTGTTCTTGGGAAATGTCTGATACAACTTCTGAGCAAAAGTTTCATGAGTAGACTTGGGAAACATACTGCATTTAGAAATCAACCATCTATCAGTAAACCAAACAAAGGAAGAGAGGAGTATTCGAACTTGATATTAATGTACATTAAATCTTTTAACAGGAGAACATATATTGTCATATTTCTCAGGAACTCAAAAATCTTGCAAACTGAAAACCTCTTTGTAAACATTTGAGGGTTGAAAATATGATCATCGAGTACAATTCAAGCAATATTAAGAAAGGGTTTTATACCAGGCTTCATCTAACAGGGCTATGATTCCTCCAGGTTTCTGCATACAAAATTATCAGTTAGTTTTACAAGTCTTATGCGCATGGTAAAAGTGTCATGGGTGCATCAAACTCCCGAATTAACAGATTAGTACATGCAGTATGGCCCTTGAAACTGCGGTCAGACAACTTCTAACATAAATCGAAAGGATAAACCTAACAAGTGTGCAAGAAGGATAATTGCACACCTTCTCAATCAGATCCAGCACATCTTGGTTATCAACAAACTCTATATAGCTCCAATTTATTTCTTCTTTGGAATAATCTTCCTGCTCCATCTTAAATACATGCTGCAACCATACAATAGCCCAATATTACTAAGCAAACCCCAGAAACCATGTCAAAACCATGAGTATTAGAGTGCAACCATAGGCAAACCTGATTGAAATGTTGTTGCAGCTTTTCATTTGTAAAATTAATGCAAAACTGCTCAAAACTACGATATTTTGCTCTACTGTTAGCATGACTTCAAAGAAAATATAAACATTGTCTCTCAAGTTCCTGTTCACAAAATGAATTACCTATTGTTCTTGAAGCTCTCAAACCCATAGATATCGAGGACACCAATAATAGATTTTGAATTCGGATCTTGCCCAATTGAAATGTTTATTTTCTCCACAATCCTATGTGCAGCAGAAGACGGGTAGTAAAAACACGAATATCAACAGAAAAGTACAAAAAGAAAGATATTCAGAGAAGTACAAGAAGAAGATGTTGGCATTTCCCAAATATAAACAGAAAAAATAATCGATTAACTATACTCACCAGTCAAATAAACGTGAGTACAGTGTCTTAGCTAAAGCATCACGACTACCTAGAGCAGCAACAGGATTGAGAGTCATCATAATTATTTCCTCAGGTGTCACCATTGCACGCTTAATCAATGCATCTTCCAAGCTCTTAGCATCACACCTGCAAAATAATATTAGATCATAAAGATTGCAGTTAGGCATGGATATGAGGCTTTTTTTGTGTGTGTGTGTGTGTGTGATAATTTCTTTTATTAATTCATTTTTGTTTTTGGGTGCAGGAGAGGTCATTTTCCGAGTAACAGGACAGAGCTTAATGGAACGTCTAAATACAAATATGCATGAAGCATGCCTTCAGATTTCCCAACAATGCAGGTCAGAAGAAAGTAGTCTTCTTATTGTTCATGTTAATTTAATCTTAGTAAGGTATCCGAAAAAAATGGTCGTTATAAATTAATATGTGTGCCATTTGGGAGGATAAAAATCAATATATTAAAGAAAAATTGTTAAGCGATGAACTTTATTTTGCCTAGGTCATACATTGGTGCAAAAATCTGGCGACAAAATACATGTTTAATTTAATGAGTAAAGTTTCTATACACCGCCAGTGTATGAATTGCTACACAAGTGATGTGTAGATGCTTGACATGTGGGCATATTTGATAGTTATTCCGTGAACCCAATATACATAATGCATATGTGTTATGCATCTGTAGCACCACTTGTGTGCTAATTCGTACACTGGTGGTAAATAGAAACTTATTTCTTAATGTAAACGGTATTTGAACTTTAACATCCAAAATTCCAAGAAATGTGCCTTAAACAGGAAGGTAGCTTCATAGTCCTGCAATATTTCGACTTTCAAGCAAGGAATTTTATCTTACTATTTTTGAAAGAAACCTTGGGAAATTAGGAATAGAAAATGTATTTAAATGAAATGGTCTTAACTTGTCAATTTTAGATTTGTATTCGACTCCAATTAAGCTCTCTGAATTTGGGTTCTGCAGTTGCTGTTCAAAACCTGAATGCAAACAAGTTTGATAGTCTGTTGACATTCTTTTCTATCCAGTCTTAATCTGCACATATTTAAGGTCTAGTTAGTTGTTTTTTTTGGATGTTTCAGTTTATGTTCTATATCGTCATATTAACTAGGTTTAAAACATGAAGGTTTTGAAAAATTACGTGGTTTTTCCATATAACCCTGTTCTATAGTGGGATAATTTTTGAACAACTCTTCACAAGTAGTCTCTAGAACTGAGGTTTTTCTAGAAACTCTTGAAAAGTTATGGGAAATTACTTGTCAAATGTGCTTCCTGCAGTGTGTTCCATAACTGTTTACTGGAGGCAAAATTTGCCATCAGAAGAGCTTGATGCTTAGTTGGCAGCTCTCTTACGTTATGTGCAGTATTCCGTGTCTATTTGGTTGTGTTTTCAATTCCGAGGCTGAGGACACCAAACTTTTGAAAACACCTTGCTTTCATGTTATTTCTCTATGTCATACACCAAGAATTTCACGACCAACAAAATCTTTTATCAAGTCCAAAACTAGGGCTTTTTCCGAGAAAATCTCTGTAGATGTTCCAGAAAAACTATATGGTCTTTTGACATAATATCTAATTTTCCGTGTCATTGTTGTGTTTCCAGAATTTCTGTCTTGTTCTTGTTCTTGTTTCCACAACTTCCCAAGTGGAAAAAGTGAAACTTTTGAAAACACATTGTGCCAAGAATTTTAGGACCAATAAAATTGTGTAATAAGTCTTTGAAACTGGGGCATTTCCCCGATAAAATCTTTGTAGATGCTGTTCCGAAAATATATTTGCTAAACTTGTTTCATTCTCTGTTAAATAATCTATGCTGTATAACTCATTGTATGCATAGGATCTTGACTATTCACGGATCAGCTGATGAAGTTATACCGGTGGAAGATGCGTATGAATTTGCGAAGATCATACCGAACCACAAGCTGCAGATAATCGAAGGTGCCAACCATAATTACACTTCTCATCAACCTGAGTTAGCTTCACTTGTTCTGCCATTTATTAAAGAAGGTCTTCATCAATGAACCTATTTGTATTTGATATGTGTTTTGTGTGGTGTTTTTTATTTTTGTCTTTGAAGATATGTTAACATAGATTGGGAAAATAATGATGGTGGGAGTCTTTTAATCTTATTTGTACTTTGTATAAGCAGATACCATATTGAAGTTTATGAACTTGTTTTAGAAATTTAATATGAATTCATATGGCTTGTTATTTAGTTTTGGCAAATATTAATGTTTTCCATTGTCCGCAAATAATAAGCCCATTTAATTATGCAGAATGACAGACTCAGAATTTTCGAATAGAGTTACTTGATCCATTTGTTCTACACGAGGGAACTTAAAAAAATTTGGAAGGCGGGTTGGCATATAGTGGGACTACACGAAAATTTTAGACTTTGCATATAAATTTTGATAAAATTTCAAAGATTTAGGGATCGTAGTTCTCCTTCCCTTCGCCCCCCTCCTTTCCTAGTCTGTTTTCTTCGGTCCGCCTGTGATTAATTGGTGTCACTTCTAAAATTGTTAAACGTATAGCTTTAGGTAAGTAACATTATTTATATCTTATTGCAGTGCGGAAACTTAAGAATGAGAGACCTTTTATAAATTTATCCCTATCCGTTTTTGTTTTATTGTTTCTTAATAGTTTGTTTTATTTTTCCTTGATAATATTATGAGAATGACAGTAGCGATAAGAAACTTTGAATATGATTTTCTTTGGAATCAAATAAACGAGACTATTATTTGTGAAAAAATCAGAGTACTGTTTAGCATCATGATGTTGCAATTTAATTGGTGGTGCAACCAATGGTACGTGGGAGTCAAATGATTCGAGCAGTTCATAAATCAGCTTGGGCTTGACTCATCAAGGGTTCGGCTCAAGTTCGTTCATTTAATAAATAAGTCAAGCCTAAACAACACGATAATACTCGTTATATAAATAAACCGAGTTTGAACAATTTCGGACTCAGTTCTTTAAAGGCTCGGACTCGTTTGATTTACGTATTTGTATAGATATATTTCAAATTAAAAGTGTTAGTTTACGTAAATAAATACGTATAGTTCATATTGAATATAATAAATTAAGAAAAACTTGTCTTATTACTTGAATGATACAAATTTTTTAATAATTTTATCCCTTCATATCTATAAAATTGAATTGAAAAAATATACTATTTCGTAATTATTTAATATATCCGCTAGTATGTGGTTGTTACTCGATGATTTTTATAAGAGATTTAATTTAATAATATTCATTTTAATAATTAATCAGTTAATGATAAGTAATGTCCATCGATCTAAAAGAACTAAAGTATTCATGAATATGCTCGTAACGAACTGAGCCTTCAAAAAAATTAAGTCTCATTAAGTAAACGATGAGAGCTTAATTATACCCTCTATACAAATGAGTTAAACCTGAACATGCCAAGACTCGATTCGGCTTGGATCATTTGCAATCCGGATCGTATGCTATCACTCCACAAGAATAAATTTTATATCCGATGCTACTAATCCTACATACTTTCATACCAATTTTTCATTCTCATAATTATATGAAAAGAGATCTAGTCTTAGTTGTTTGGTATTTTCCAATTTTTGGAATACTTGTGCTTTTATATTTGCTCTAACTTTCAGGGAAGGTCTTGCCTCTAACATGATTACACAGATTTAACTTTTCAACCATGTTAATGGACCAAAATAACCATATGCATAAAAATAAAATAAAAAATAAAAAAGTTGGCATCAATGATCTAAAATGGTCACAAAACATTTAAAAATAAAATGCGAAAACATTTAAAATTAAAGTCATTAGAATAATTAAAAAAGGGTATGAAATCATAGGTGCACCTGACTCATAGCAATGTACTGACATATTAAAAAATGACCTTCAATTTAATTTATTTAAAAATGAAAAATAGATAGTACGTTACTCTCTGATTTTGCTATTTATTTAATATGACCCACTTATCAAAGTCATTTTTATTTTTTTTTTACTTTTTTCCATTTTTCTGAAATATGTTAACCTTTTCCCCAGTCCGTTTTGAAAAACTGAATTGATTTTATAATCGTTTAAAATAGAAAGTTCAGAGCCGAACTCTACAGATTTATATTAATTTGACCATAATTTTGAAATTGGAATTTTTTTTTATCAAAATTTGATAAACCTTAGATGAAGAAAAAGAATGTTATAGCATTTTTTTTCTTTATCTAAGGTTATAAATATATATATATATATTGACCTGTCGCTGTTATTGTTTCGTTGTTCAATGAAGCAATTTCCTTTGCACTAAAACACTAATTTGTCCCCATAAAAAAATATATTGTGGCCTATGTTTCAAACCCAATAAGTATCTAAAGTGTAATATATTATTATTTCGAGAATTCTTTTATGAAAACTATTGTAGAAGTGTTACATTCTCAATTGGGAAAAAATCGCATCAATGACTTTTGAAGTTAAATATATTTATAGGATCATTGGCTGACCCGGGATGTTTTGTGGGCTCCCTTATCTCTGATTTTATTCAAATTATTTATCAAATAAATATAAAAAACAAAGTTCAACTATAAGATCTTCCTATATATATATATATAAAAAAAAAAAAAAAAAAATTTAAATATATAAAAAAAAAAA